>JACXGM010022574.1:0-16635 GCA_016801145.1 Umbra pygmaea | reverse complement strand
TCCAGACCACTGCTTAGTACATAGCGTTTAGTATTACTATTACTATTGCCATTATTATTTTAAAACTCTTATATTGTTGTAATTCTTGTTTTTAAGCCCACTGCATAGAATCGCCGTGCCATGTCAAAAAGAATTTCTCTGTATGGGATGATGTATGTTATTCGATGCACATGATAAATAAACTTGACTTGACTTGACTGTCTGAATACCTGTCTTGAGCCTTGACCCCAGCGTGTCTGACTGCCTGAATTGTGTACAGAACTCTGCATGCCTATGACCTGCCAAGTATCTCATATCCTGCCTGTTATATATTGTTCTCCGATATTGCAATATAGCACCGTTACTCCACTATTTGTGCAATACCAAATAAACACCTTTGGTTTTATTTACCTGCTTCGAGTGGATTGATACAGATAGACAAAAGAAATGGCAACAGTAGTTACCCAAATCTTTTAAAAAGAAAGGTGGATGTACAGTTTTGTGAATTAAGCTGTTACTTTAGCCCATTGTGAAATATTTCATTCCGACTTTCAGCTGACATACAGCTATTAACTAAACAAATTCCTACAGGAATAATTATTAGACAATTAAAACAACAATAAAATAATAATAATAATTGTAAAACAATATGCTTCTGTCACGAGGGGTTGTTGGTGATAAGAGAGCTAGAATGCAGGAGTGCTGTCCATAGATGTTTATTTTCATTTGAGAGAGTCAGAGTGCCTACTGGTAGAGCTTACAAGCAGTGGCGGTTCTACATTGAAGTACACCCTGCCCCCCCCCCTTACTTGGTCCTCTGCGAACCAGCTCAGTCCGAATCTTGTCAGTCAGATTTTAGGGCCAGGTAGCAGGGTCGGTTGACAGAGGCTCATCCTCAGCAGTGAGGCTCAGTGGGTGTTAAGCTCCAGGCATTTCTATCAGACAGCATATTGCCACATTACTCAACGCACATAGCAGTGGAACATGACACATAGGCCTACTCAGAAATGATCAGAAATATTAAAATTTACATTAAATTGCAGTTGTCCAGTTGTCTTGTAACCTAGGCATACCCCCTACACACATTTTATACCATTTAGATGTCACTGACAGCATTGTGTAGAAACATACAGGTAACAAAGTTTTCCTAAATCTAAATTTCTAACAAAAAGTGATGAATGCTTTCACAATTATTCAGTGGTGTTGCATGAGTAAAACCCGAGAATGTTTGTAGAGCACCGTCCCTAACAGGTTTAGATCACCGTCTGTAACAGGTTTACAGTACTATTCTAATGTATCTCTTTTACCACTCACCTCCACATCCACCTTACTGTCCCTCACATCCCTCTGACCGTCAACTGTCTGTGGCTCAGACACACTCTGCTGAATTAAAATAGGTCAAATAAGACTGTCTGTGTCAGACACTGTGGACATTAGCTACCAATAGCAGTTCAGATGTATTCATGCTTGTTGGTTTAATGTAAGAGCACATAGAAAGTGCACTCACCTGTATTATGGAAAATTATAAAATTAATGGACTGAAAGCAAGATAAGGACACAACAACAGATTGTAGCTCAAAATTGTCTAAACAGGTATCTTAATCTATACTATCCATTTTATCACTCACCTCAGGATCCATCCACTGTAACTCACATCCATCTGACACATCTGATTCTGGTTCAGCCACACTCGGAATTAGTCAACTAATTCTGTCAGACACACACAGTGGCCATTTCCAGAGAAGTTCAGACCTACAGTGTCTATAGTGTTAGTGATCATGTAGTGCAGAATATATACTGATGTATCTTACAGTTCAGTTTAATATTCATAAGTACTCCAAAAAACCTATCTTGTGCAAATAAATAATAATAAATACATTTATTCCTCTTAATTATGATAACATTAGAGCTAGCCATTGCAAATGGATAACAGTTATATGAGAAAAAAACAAATTGTTTTAGCTTTATTAATCTAATATTGCGCTAGTTGCTGCCGGGTTGACTAGTAGAAAGACCTGTAGGCTGTTTGCAGAACCACATTAGCTACTGTTTTAATCTGGTCTAAATGACAGTTCTCAATACTGGCTAGCATAGATAACTAGCTAGCCTGCTGATATTTACCATCCATATCAATTGTCTTCTTTTGCGCTGAAGTCAAATCGAGGCTACAATAGTGTATAGGGTAAAGCATGAAATGGATTTCTGAAAATATTTGCTTTTTCTAAAGATTGCGAGTGGAATGGATTGACTGCAGGCACGGACAGTCAATCACTGTCACTGAGACAGTTTGTGGGACGTCAGTTTGTGAGACGTCAAGTAGTAAACATGTGTTCAGTGCTTGAAGAAACATTGGTTGCTTGGTGCCCCTCAGAGTTGTAATGCCTCTGGTCACTTGCCAAGTTGCCCATATGGTTAATACGGCCCCTTATCCGTTCCATTTGGGAGACCCAGAGGTGAACTGTCCCCCGCACCCCCTGATTGGTTTAATGATAATGAAACAATGATGTTGTACACTAGAGATTATCGAGGGGAAATGCTTTGGATGATTGTGCACCCTGAAGCCACCTGGCGGCCATTCATTGTAATGTTTTCTTTTAAAAACTGCCACCGAAATATAATTCAATCGGCTGAGCTGCAACTCGGTACAGCCCCGCCCCTTTTCCACCACTTTATCATAGCCACATCTGTACATTTACTGGGCACTTCATTAGGTACACCTGTTCAACTGTTCTGAACCCAAATTGCTAATAAGCCAATCACATGGAAGCAAGTCAATACAATTAGACACGATCAAGACGATCTGGTGAAGTTCAAACCAAGCATCAAAATGCAGAAGAAAAGTAATAACTTAGAACAAACTTTGAACGTGTTGTGCTGTTGTTGCCTATCTGCTTCAAGGTTCAAAATGTGCATTTAGAAATGCTCTTTGACATTTCTTGGATGTAATGAGTGTGTTTTTGAGTTACTGTTGTCTTTACTGTTGCCATAGAGAATCATTACTTTCTATATTTTTGTGTCAGGTGTGGCCTTCCAAATGCAACTTTTTATAAATAGTTGTTTAGTTGCAGATGGGTGAAGAAAATAGTTCTGATACAAATACAGCATCATAAATTTAAAGTGGAACTGAAAGCATTTTCATTACTTTGCAGATTTGAAGCAAGCAGACATACACTAGTGTTCAAAAGTTCTGGCTCACAGTTTTTTTATTTTCTCTAAATTTGTCTCCCTCCCAATTACACTAATCCTGCCTTTTTTATTCGGCAACTCCGCAACTCTTTGGCCAGATCTGTGTGATGGCGAGTGGACACGGTTCATCCAACCACATGTCGCACAAAAAAGAAGCTGTCAATGGCTGCATCCACATTTTTGAGATGGCAGGTTGTGAAAATTGCTTGAGTGACTGCTTGAGTGCAATAAAAATTTGCAGTTAGTTGAAAATGCAGAGGTCTAGTTGCTAAATTTGCTTTATTCCTTTAGTGGGAGACAGGATGGGTGGGTGTGGTGGACATAGTAGAGGACTATAGAAGGTTTACTTTAGTCAATTGACCCAGGGGATAAACTGTAAAAGAATACTTCTAACACTACAATAATACTGTAGGAACCTGTGAGCAGTAGTAAAAAAGAGATAAGAGAGTGTAAGGGAAACATCTGAAAGCAAGAGGCCAAAAGAGAAGAAGCAAGCCTGGTGAGCAAGCCTGGTAAATAACTGCAAGAGAGATGGCATGTGGTGTTATGTCCAAAGGTCTAATGGTTGCCCATAAAAAGCCTCCATTAGTATAGCATTTTCAGGAGGGATTCTTGTGGTCTGGGACTGAGGTCAGCAGACAAATGTGTTGAACTGGCAAATGATCTGCTAACCAAACATACACATGCTCACAAACACACACACACACACAAACACAAACATTCTCGCCCACTCTCTGTCCTGTATGGATCAGTCGTGACTTGTCCAGGCATTGGGCCAAAGGGCCATTGGTCTCACAGAAACTAAATGTGTTTCTGCACGTTAAAAAGAGGGATAAATGTGGCCAAAGGATTCCCCACAGTGTCGTATAAAGACATAAACACACATATCCAATTAGGTAAAACCAAAGCGTTAAGTGTCTGGCTGAATCTGGGAAGCCAAGAAATATTCTCAGGGGATTGTTGAGAATGACTTTATCATCATTTTCAAAAACACTTTCTGAAGGTATATTTTTGTTAGAAAGCAATTTAGATGGTTTAACCTCTATGATCTGGTGGATTATTATTGGCCTGAAGACTTAAATCTGAAATATTCTACTGCTCTGTCCGTTCATGGGCTTTGGCGTGTGAGTATTTACATTGCAGTTGTTTATGTGCTGTCAAAATGAACACAAAGCATTTATGTGCTGTCAAAATGAACACAAAGCAAAGTTATTAGCAATTGGATTATCTTTTGCAAATCAGAGTATCAAAGCCAATGACAACTCTGGCACAACCTATAGGTTACTATGAACAATTGGACGGAAATCATTAGATTTTGGGATTAATCAGACCATTTTGCAATCAATAAATGTCATCGGAGGTACTCAGATCCAGACTTCTTGAGAGAAACCTACATCCATGGGTGCGGCATAGCATTTATTTATTCAATATAGTAAGGAGTTTAGTTTAACCCAAATCTAGTTGTAATATTTAAGTTCTTGTGTTCTGCATTAGCATGTCAGTAGAAAAAAGCGATGTATGTAGTTCCAAAACTTGGGTGATGGACAATCAAACTAAAAGTGAGGTTATGTATGTATACATTTTATATTCAGGATCTTTAATTTCTATATTTTTGAAATCATCTTTCGTTTATTGCATTTTGTTTACAGGTGCCTTTTGCACAGTACTCTGTGTGGTCTTCCTCCAGTAGGTACAGTTCGAACAATAGTCTGTCACTGCTACGTTTGGAAATGACGTTGCAATTGTCACATGATATGCATGAACATAAGATACAGTATATGCCATCATCCATCTAGAGTGACACGTACGGCCAGAAGCCCATGCCCTACAGTAGTTAGCTATTAACTTTTTGTAAATTTTATTTAACCAGGTGGGCACGCTGATACATTTTTTTCATTTTGAAATGGCAACCTGGCCAGGATAAAACAAAGAGGGTGCAAGATGACACAAAGTTACACAAAAATTACACATGACTTACACAGGGGATTTAAAAATACAAACAAAAAAAACAAGTTGCAAAATAGTAAAAAATGTAATAATATGTACAAGTAGTGCAACAGTCTGTATTAGAGAGGTAGATCAAGTTGGTATGTAAAGTGGCAAGGCAAAACAGTGGAGTAATTAACACTTGAGCATAACTGTGCAAGAGGATAGTGTGCAAATTGCCAACCGAACATCTCAGAATTTCTCCCAAAATACGTTCTCAGGAAACTATTTTGAAAACCTGAATTACGTTATATGCCAACATATTTCGTTTTTTTTACGTTTGAACTGCACGTTTCGTTATTAGGCTATATTTGTACTTCAATTACGTTGCTCCGGTACATTTCGTTTAGCGTATTCATGCGAGAACATTTCACACATTCCATACATTCCATAGTGTTCTAAATTATATTGCAACATTCACAGTTAAGGTTAGATAGGAGGATACTAACGGTTAAGGTTAGGCATGAGGTTACTAACGGTTAAGGTTAGATATGACGTTACTGAGGTTAAGGTTAGAATTAAGGTTAGGGTTAACATTACAAAAACCGACAATCGCCTCTCTGCATGACGCAAGCAATGTAGAACAAAACACACACGAAGTGCCGGTCTGGATTTGAACTCGCGAACACTGGCATGCAAGTTGCAAATATATATGCCCATCCACCATCCCCGACCTCCACGCTAACAAAAACTATGCTATTTACATGCTACGTCATGATCTTCATATGTTCATACTTAACGTTATTTGAGTGTTCAATTTAATTCCCTACAAATGTAATTGACCCTCTCATACGTTCATATTTCACATATTTCGGTTTTACAAAATAGTTCCCTCAGAACGTATTTCATGTGATTTAGGGCTGCAAATTGCAGACAACAAAAAGGATAATGTGCAAATCAGTGCAGAGCAAAAACACCATGTGCAATACTAAGGTGCTATATGACGTGATACCGGTGGGTCAGGCGTCAAGTGTGTAGTGGAAACCAGCCCACTAGTGCATATAGGTTGCAGTGGTGGGTGTTAAATGGGGCATTGGTGACAAACCGAATGGTACTGTGATAGAGTACATCTACATTTTCAGGAGGGAGGTAGAGGCAGTTCTATAAATTACATTACTACGGTCCAGTGTTGGGTATAGTTACTTTTAGGAGTACTTTTTAGTTACTTGATGAGTTCACAAGTTTTGGGAAGTGCCTATTTGAGACAAAATGATTGATATGTTCTTTACTCTTTCTATTTGTTTTATAGGTCACTGTAAAGAAATGAACTCCATTTACCTGATAATTTTGTCTTAATTAGGGACTTCCCAAAACTTGTGAACTCATCAAGTAACTAAAAAGTACTCCTAAAAGTACCTATACCCAACACTGCTAAGGTCTAGGATTGGTAGGTTAGTCATTCTTACCAGGTTGTGTTTGGCAGCGTAGGAGGAGACCTTGTTGTGGAAAAGGAACACAATTCTGGATTGAATTTAGGATTGTAGATTGTTCACTTTCATTCTAGTCTCATATTAACAATTTAACCAGACACCTAGATATTTGTAGGAGTCAATGAAATCTAGTTTAGACCCACGGAGAGTAGGCCTGCACAATTCGGAGAAAAATATGAATTGCAATTTTTTTTTGCTTAGAATTGATATCACGGTTCTCTGCCACAATTTCTTTCTCACAAAGTGTAATGTTTATTGCAAATATGAACCGTGACAAAACAAATTGGCAGTACATTGATTTTTTTTGGCACCTATAGCACATTGCACATCACCACAAGCCTGTAAACATAGAGGCTTCAATGAATAAAGAAAATAAAGTACATACTGGCCATTTAAGTAGAGTAGGCTACCAAAAATAGTGACATATAACACATTGGAAAAAAATTGGCCCTGATATAGGCTCTATCTGAACTCCTTGAACATGTATGTGCAAAAAAAACATTAAATTAGAATCAAAGTAATTTAAAATTAAATTGGGAACAAAGGTGAATCGAGTTTGCAATTTTATAACAATTTATCGTGCAGGCCTAACCCAGAGTGGAGATGCTATTCAGGATGGTGGGTACGGTTAGTGTGCATTTGAACAGCGTGTAACTGATACTAATAACAATTACAACTGGTCACTAAATTGTCCAAAAGCTATTTAACCTATCTTGCTCCAGTAGGTAAAGAGTGAACACTATTCTGTAACCAATAGGTTTTCATTTTACATCTCATTCAAGAAAGCATATACAGAAACAATATGCTGTACAAGCTACAGTAGATTATGCTAACTGGCTCTTTACATCTGCTACACCCAGGGGTGTAACTTTGGTTTGAGAAGTGGGGGGGACACAAAATGGATTAAATATTTAGCTAACAGTCTGAAGTTACCTAACCTAGCAACAGTGTATTTTAACGTTAGCTCAGTCATTATTAGGCTAACATCAGCAGGTGTAGACAGAAAATTATGGCGTCAGATCAACGCAAAATGTCGCACGCGCGCAGTACGTCTCGTGCAAGCAACATCTATTAGGCGGGATGTCCACTGGACACGTCGAATGCATGGGCCGGAAGCCATTCATTGTCAATTGAGCAATCTGCAAAGATTTGTTTGCCTTGCAGGCTTGCAATGCGGTGCGCTCTGTGTGTTGCATACGTTTAAATTATCCAACTTGTGAGTTGCGACACTGTGCCGACGAAAGACGTCACCCTACGCAGGGCCAATGTCCCCATCACTGCCCTGGGACATTGGGAATGACATTTAGACTAGAGTGAAGAGTGCCTCCTACTGGCCCTCCAACATCACTGGTCTCCCATCCAGGGACTAACCAGGCCCAACCCTGCTTAGCTTAAAATCAAACCAGCAGTGCAACACGGGGCTCTATGCTGCTGGCATATTGTGGTAATATGCATTAAACAAATACATCTGCATTTGTATTCTTTCTTATCATGTGTTTAGTTTATTTTCTAGTCATTTATTTGAAGTACTTTTGCAGAGGAATAGCATTCATGTTGTTTTCATAATGGGTCTCTTTGGAAATGTAAACTTTGAGTACAAAGTGGATCATTATACTGAAACTGAAATAGGTGCTACAGTATGCTTCTTGACAATGACTAAAGTCAAAACCTTGATGTATTAAGTAAACTTTCCAGTAGATTGTGACATAATTGCAGTTGTATGATACTGCGAATACTACTCCTTATTAAATGAAGATTGACCATACCCAGTTGTTTCTTTGCTTACAGTGCATTTTGTTAAAATTATGCTAATATATATTGTACAATTTACAGATTTTTACTCTGGTTTGTATAAGATAATAAAAATAATGGTCTTTTTCACAGTAGTTAGTGTAATGCAATATGGCCTAAACTGGTGGTTATTTTTGGTTTGCTCCCATGCCAACAATAGTTATAAACTTTCAATAACAAGGAGATTCTCATGAAAATAATGTCTTGAAGGTTTATTCCATGATGTGTTTATGAGAAATGCATAAAATAGGTAGCATATTCATATATTTCATAATCTTAACATATAATATTACATGTTTAAATATACAATATGCAATGTATTATGATATTGTGAGAAGCGCAAGTTATATATTTCATGAACATATTTAGGTCACATATGTACATATATGTTGAGGAATCCTATACGTACAATATTTCATGAGTTTTCCGTGTAGGATAAACTATTATAGACGACAAACAGATAGCTGTATAAAAAACGTATTTCGTGCAAGATAATGGTCAGTGTGGGATCACAGAAACGTAGAGTCTTGCTTTTGATGAATACTTTTGGTGTGTGAAAAATTTATCTTTTCGCAGTAATTTACTGCTTGCAACTTTTTTGCTTGCTCAAAGTTATCCATGCAACGTCTTAATTGCAATTTCCACACCAAACTGTTGCTGTGAATGCGCAACATAGCGGATACCCGCGCGACACAAGGATTCTCATCGCGACTACAGTTCTGCCCTTGCAACTCCAGTCCTTCGCTCTCTGAAACATAATAGATGTTGCTTGCGCGAGACGTATTGCGTGCGCGCGGCATTTGGCGTTGTTCTGACGCCATAGAAAATATGATTATCCTGACCTGAGTACATAACCTACCTGTAACTTTGTGCTACTGCTTCTCCCTGTCTCACCCTCCCTGTTCTAAAGCAGCTCCACCTCATCTAGCCTATTATATAAAAAGAAAAATAGTTATGATCATTGAGTCTTAACATTAAACTAGCAGCCAGAGTCCGCTTGTCAAACATTGCTGATAGAAAATGCAGCGGTTTAAAGTGGACTTGTTTTCATGGTACACACTACAGAAAGTTGTAGAGACAGAAAATATGATTATCCTGACCTGACCTGACCTTACTGAATCAACCAACTCACATCTCAGTTTATTCTTTTCAGCCACGATGACATGAAAGTCATCTGTTGTTGTTTCTGCCGTTTCATCGCTGACTGTGCGGCAACAGCGATACCTGCTCATTAGAAAGTTTGGGTGAACAAGCTACTTTTAGAGTGTGCACGCGATGTTCGTGGATGCACGGATCGACTTATAGACAGGCTCTCTGTGTTCTGCTCGGTCCTGCTCCTCCGTGGAGATGACAGCGTGCGGTTAAAAAATCATTAACAAACACAATTGAAAGTGGGGGGGACACAAATATGATTTTTAAAAGTGGGGGGGAGATGTCCCCCCTGTCCCCAGTGGAAATTGCGCCTATGGCTACACCCATGTCGAAAAAACGCTTTGCTCAAGAGAATGCTGTGAGGTAGGTAGCCATTCACCATATCCTGTAACAATACAGTCTTGTATTATCTTTTTTATAGTAACTGTAAATGTTATTTATGCTAATTTAGAAAATAGGTACTAAGATATTGCACTAAACATACAGTACAATTCATTTCCACAGACATTATTTGTTCTCAATACTAAATAAGTTGAATTGAGTTGAATTTTTAAAATGTTTATTCAACTAAATTTGGTTGTATTTTCCAATTTATTTTAGGAACATTAAAGTAAGTCACCTGCCTCAAACATTTACCGTTGGACATCAGAATGTAAAAGTAGAAAAATTCCTTAATTAGCAGCCATTGAGTTAGGCAGCAACATTGTCAAGAGGAAGGCCTTTTAAAATAATTGCTGTGTGGGTGGGACTGAGCTGGATTAAAAAAAAACAGGAAGCCCCCCAATGTAGTTCTCTACATACTGAAAAGAAAATGGGACACCTTGTCTGTCTAGCAATACAAAACCTGATTGAATCATTGCAGAAAGACATGCTATACATAAAAAAATCAAGGACAACCAATGTGTGTATGTGTAGGGCTTGTAGATCAATCGGTATAACAAGGAAACTTTATTTTACAACAAAAACATATCTATATAAATTTTTCTATCTTGACAGTCCTTCCAATACACGCAATCATGTAGTACTAAGGATTTTGCTCACGGAATTTGAACTCTCTCTAGCTAAGCATGGGTGAAATATCTCATTGTCATAGAAATGTAGGACAGCTCATAGGGAAGTCTAATATATGGCCATATATGTATATAACTTATATGACCTATATTGGCATATATGGTGGAAACATCGTCACATATATGTACACATGTAAAAATATACAAAAAATTCTGTTTTTATATATCTGACATACATTTCCACAATTGACATCTATATCTGCATTTACCTATGGTTTACAGACTGTATAGTGATGTAATGTATAATATCTGTCAATGTACATATGAGATTATGTAAATAAATAATATAGAAATACTGCTAAATTTATTATTGCCTTATGTCAGTTAACAATTATTATACAAATTTAAACAAGAATGAATGCTTATGTGTCAGATATTAATGTTATATACAGTACTGTATATGTGATGGTAGGTAGGGGTATGACATGTATTTCAATGAAATATTTGGTAAAATATTTGTTAAATGTATTCCATTTGGCCATTCAATACCGTATATGACCATATATGTATGTATACTTATATGTCAGATATCGGCATATGTGGTGGAAACATCATCACATCATCACATATATGTACATATATGTTGAAATATATTATACATATTACATATATTTTAAAATATATGTTAAGATTTTTCACATGTATGGCCATATACCAGATTTCTGTATGGGAGAGCTAATTACGATTGGAAGATAATATCCCTCTTATTCTGACCAGCAGAATGTAACAATATGTATAATAGAGGGTAGTAAAACAATTGGTCTTCACTTTTGGATATATTAAACAAGTCCAATTAGATGGCTTCACTTAGCGGAGTAAATCTGAATTTAATCCATCTTATTCCATCCTACCAAATACAACTACAAGGAGAGTGAGTGGTTTATAAATCGGTCAAACCGAGGAATGAAACAAGGCACTGTGAAACTGCTTTGATGGTAACAATTGGAATGTTCCCTGAACATCCTTACTGCATGAGAGTGTAGAGTCTGATGACATACATTTTTAAGAGGATGCCAAGGTCCCATGGTAGACAGTGTGTCTTTTCAAATCTGCTAAAACTATATTAAATGGGATAAATATATTTTCCCTGGTCTACAAAGAAAAAGAAAGGGAAAACAAAGATTGAAGAACTACTCAAGGATGGAAACATACCAACTACATTTACTAGTCCCAATCAAAATACAGTGCTCTGAGTTTTAAGTCTGAACTCTTTAATTACTTTTGGATCGATAGTCTAGGCTTTAATACGAAAAACTCAGAGGTGTTGTCTTAACTAACTTCAGCACAATATAAATCTGATTTGAGTATAGAGGAGATAGATGTTAACAGGGTATTAAATAAAAACATTAGTCAATGAAACCATTGGCCCAGATAACATCAGCAACCATGTTCTGAAATCCTGTCACAAGGAATTATCATGTCTGTTCTGTGAGCTGTTAATCGCTCACTAAGGGAGCGCACAGTACAGTAGCAGCTTGGAGGAAATCATAAATTGTATTCCCAATGCCCAAGAAGAGCTACCCTGCTGTCCTCAATGATTACCATCTTGTTTCATTAATGCTTGGCATAATGCAACTTTCTGAATACTTGCTTCTCTCCTATATACAACACAGTGTACCAAACTGTCCAATCTTAAAAACGTGGATTGTGTTTGTGGACATTGAGGAACAACACAGTGACCCCTAATGTATCAGAAGAATTTTAATATTTTAACCATTTTTTAAAACCCATTCATTGAATTTAATTCTATGAAACCAATATAAATACTAAGACCATAAAAAATATGGTTTGATCTCATGTAAGGCAAAAAATCATCCTTAGTGTTGAAGTAACACAGTGAGATAACAGGTAAAGAAAAATTAATACATTTACTGAGGGCACTTACGCATAAAATAATTAGATGACAGAATTGGTTTTGACACATTCAATTCTGATTAACCGATTCAGTCCACAGTGGACAGGTTTGACATCTTTTGTAAGAAGAATGTCCTGGATATAAATTTCGGCAAAACCAAAATCATAGAAAACAACCATCAGCTCCAAAGACCATCTCCATCAGTGCCGAGTGTAAAACAGGTGTAAGTGTTGAAATTCCTCTACACAATAGTTTATAGTAAGATTAACTTTGGAGCCAGCAATGTGAGTGTTTTCAAAATGTCAAACAGGATGTAAACTTAAAATGCTGACTGTCAATCACTTGGTTTCGTGGTCAGATGTATGAATGAGTCTCTCTTAAATGTTGGTATTGTTTCCTGTGTCTTCCTCTCATGGAAAAATCATAGTACCCCAGATAATAGTGCAAATCCGTGGGAAGATGTGGAAAAGTCAAGGTAAGAGAGGTAAATAAATCACTTTGGATCATCTACAACCACTGAAGTGCCAATATGTAGTATTGCAAAGTGGGCACAGCCATTACCTCTTAAATCTAACAGTGCTAGTAAAGGTTTTTAATGGCACTGATACATCTTTGAATGAGAAAAAAATAGTGTGACCTTTATGGAATTCATATCTATATACAGTCATATGCAAACATTTAGGCATGATTTTCATTTATAAATATTTGGGTGTTTGGATCAGCAATTTCATTTTGATCTATCAAATAACTGAAGGACACAGTTAACAGAAAATGTGCAATATGCATCAAAATGAAATTAGACAGGTGCATAGATTTGGCATTGTGTTGATTTGAATACCTGTATCTACCTAGCACTAATTAAGTGGATCACACAATTGGTATGGTGAGCTCATTAAGCCTTGAACTTCATAGACAGGTGCATCCAATCATGGGAAAAGGAATTTAAGGTGGCAATTTCTAAGTTGTTGTTCTTTTTGACTCTCCTCTGAAGAGTGGCAACATGAGGGCCTCAAAAAAACTCTTAAATGACCTGAAATTAAAGATTGTTCAACATTATGGTTTAGGGGAAGGCTACAAAAAGCTATTGCAGAGATTTAAGCTGTCAGTGTCCCCTGCAAGGAACATAGTGAGGAAATGGAAGACAACAGCCACAGTTCTTGCTGAGGCCAGAAGTAGCAGGCCAAGTAAAATATTGAAGAGGCAAAGGTGAAGGATTGTGAGCGGTCAAAAGCAGCCCACAGACATCCTCCAAAGACCTACAACATCATCTTGCTACAGACTGTGACATTGTGCATCGTTCACCAATTCAGCATACTTTGCACAAGGAGAAGCTGTCCGGGAGAGTGACATGGAAGAAGACTTTTCTGCACACACAACACAAAGAGAGTCACTTGAGGTATGCAAATGCACATTTTGACAAGCCAGCTTCATTTTGGAAGAAGGTGCTATGGACTGATAAAACAAAGATGGAGTTATTTGGTCATAACAAGGAGCATTATGCATGCCGGCAAAAAAACACAGCGTTCCAAGACAAAGACTTGCTACCCACAGTAAAATTTGGTGGAGGTTCCATGACGCTGTGGGGCTGTGTGGTCAGTGCCGGTACTGGGAATCTTGTTAAAGTTGAGGGTTGCATGGATTCCACTTAATATCAGCAGATACTTGAGAATAATGTTGGGGAATCAGTCACAAAGTTGAAGTTGCCGGGGCTGGATATTTCAACAAGACAACGACCCAAAACACTGCTCAAAATCTACTCTGGCATTCATGCAGAGGAACAAGTACAATGTTCTGTCCATGCTCGGCAACCATCAAACCTAACTGAACTGAAGATGTTTTGCAATGGTCTAAAATGCCTTCATCCAGAATCCAGAAACTCATTACAGGATAAAGGAAGCATCTAGAGGCTGATATTTCTAATAAAGGAGGCTCAACTAAATATTGGTGTGATATTTCTGTTGGAGTGCCCAAATTTATGCACCTGCCTAATATCATTTTGATGCATATTGCACATTTTCTGTTCATCCAATAAACCTAATTTCACCACTGAAATATGACTGTCCTTAATTCATTTGATAGATCAAAATGAAATTGCTGATCCAAACACCCAAATATTTATAAATTAAAATCATGGAAACTGACAGGGGTGCCTAAACATTTACATATGACTGTACGGTCATCGGTCACTTCATTAGGTACACCTGTTCAATTGCTTGCTAGCGCAAATCAGCCAATATCTAATCAGCCATTCATGTGGCAGCACCTCAATGCATTTAGGCATGTAGACACGGTGAAGACGATCTGCTGAAGTTCAAAACAAGCATCAGAATGGGGAAGGAAAGTGATTGAAGTGACTGTAAACGTGGCATTTTTGTTGGTGCCATCTACTTGGATTTTCCCACACAACCATTTCCAGGGTTTACAGAGCATTGTCCAAAAAAGAGAAAATATCCAGTGAGCAGCAGTTCTCTTGGCAAAAATGCCTTGTTGATGGTAGAGGTTTTAAGAGAATGGCCAGACTGCTTTGAGCTAATATAAATTCAAGTAACTCAAATAACCAGCCGTTACATCCCAAGGAATGCAGAAAATCTCTGGATGCACAACACATCAAATCTTAAAACAGATGTGCTACAACAGCATTTGACAACACTGGGTGTCACTCCTGTGAGCAAAGAACAGGAAACTGAGGATACAATTTGCACGTACCCACCAAAATTGGACAATAGAAGATTGGAAAAAAATTAAATGCCTTGTTGATGGCAGAGGTCAGAGGAGAATGGCCATACTGTTTCAAGCTGATACAAAGGCAACAGTAACACAAACAACATTGTATACAGAAGAGCATCTCTGAATGCAAAACACATCCAACCTTGAAGCAGATGGGCTACAGCAGCAGAATACCACATGAGTGAGCATGGATCCATCCTGCCTTGTATTGAAGGTCCCCTCTTATGCCAAGAATAATTAAGGCAGGTCTCGAGGCAAAAGAGGTCCACCCCAGTACTAGCACGGTGTGCCTGATGAAGTGGCCAGTGAGTGTATATCTGTATACATATGTGCTTACAAACTACCAGTCAAACATTTTTGAACACCAAAGGAATTTCATGTTTTGTTTTTGAATTTCATGAAGGTGACATTAAATTGATTGAAATCCAATATTATCAGTTTCAAATGAATATAGCTGTTGGAAATTAATGATGTTTTATTAATTATTGAAATACAACGGAAAAGCCAAATTTTCAGAAGTCATGTCACAGTTGGTGTTGTGTTGTAGGAGAGACAGAAGACCAAATGTGGGAGGAGTGTTCAAGTAGTTTACTGAACCGTATACGTGAAGTTATGATACAGATGATTGTGGTAATACAATGGTGTACAGGAACTGCACAAGGAATATATGCTACTACATGTGCTCTTGTTCACCTGGTTCGACTATACAAGTTCCATTACGTACAACACATTAACGAGGTGAAGGCTCAATCAATAATGACACTTACATTACATCCCAACGTACTGAACCACGACTACACGTTCAACTCTCCAGACAGGAAACTAGTCCACAATAACATGCGCCGAACACTCCAGAACACTGGGACTAAATAGGCGTCTTGATTACTCATCACGCGCCGGTCTGGGAGAGCCCCACTCATGCGTGATGAGTAACTAAGCGCCTACCACCTCCCAGTGCCCAGAGGTCGGCGCACAAATAAAACACATACAACATGACCTACATAGAACACATACATATAAACACATAGTCCATCACAATATACAACATGACCTACATAGAACACATACATATAAACATATAGTCCATCACAATATACAACATGACCTACATAGAACACATACATATAAACACATAGTCCATCACAATATACAACATGACCTACATAGAACACAAACATATAAACACATAGTCTATCACAATATACAACATGACCTACATAGAACACATACATATAAACACATAGTCCATCACAATATACAACATGACCTACATAGAACACATACATATAAACACATAGTGCATCACAATATACAACATGACCTACATAGAACACATACATATAAACACATAGTGCATCACAATATACAACATGACCTACATAGAACACATACATATAAACACATAGTCCATCACAATATACAACATAACCTACATAAAACACATACATATAAACACATA
>JACXGM010022573.1:0-10575 GCA_016801145.1 Umbra pygmaea | reverse complement strand
ACAAACATGCTTGTACTGATGTTAAAATAAAAAATAAAACATGGTTTATAATGATTCATAAATAGTTTGCTAATGGCTAACAAACTATAAAAATAAGTTGTTTGTTGTAGATAGACTATTAAATACAAATGTGTGACTGGGTTGTAAATAAAAACATGTGACAATGAATCAATCAGCTTAAACGTACCTGGCAAAAGAAAAGCTAGTCAATAATAAAAAGGCTAAATCGACACCATTCTACCTATTGCAATTCTACTAGCGAAACACTAATACTGATCTATAAATAACAACACTCAACACACAGCTGAACCCAAATCATCACTAGCACATCTGCAACACAGTTCCTATTTTGTCAGGACAACCCCCCCCCCCGAGACAGTGGCGCCCTATTTCAGAGTCATGCAGGAACTCGCTGCAATGAGGTGGAAAATGTTTCCACAGCACTGACTCAACCAGATGACCTCAGCTCCACCACCTCTCACAGCACATGAGGTAGAGGCAGGTACAGGCACCCAGAGTAGGACCCATGTGGAGGTTGGGGTTTCCGGTTGGCCTGGCCTCATGGCCCTCTAGATGCTGTAGCAGCGACTAGTGATGGGTGCCTTGTGAGTTTAGCAAGATGACCAGGTTAATCTAACTAGTGAAGTGTTAAGCTGGGCTCCTGAAAGGGAGGGGTAAGAGTCATAGTCTTTGAGGACACTGGCAGATTTTGGAGGCAAACTATGCAAACCTTTGGAGTAATGAAATGGTACTCGTTTTGCAAATGTCCTATTCCCCTTTACACCTCATCACATCGTAAAAAATGTCATTTACTGACAAGCCTATTGGACGGTTGGGAAGCTAAAAGGGCATTTCAACAACAAATAACATGCTGCCTAACAAAAGCAGCGGTGCTCAGATCCAAAGAGTTTCCCTGCTACACCTCAATGTAAACCAGTCGCTGGTTGATGGATCTATCTGTAAGCTCCCGTGTATCCCTTAGCCCATGCTGCGTGTGGAGATGAGGAGCAGAGGCTGTTCAGATGGGAAGGAGAAGAACGAGCTCAAGACGTCGGGGCATCAGCTGCGCTCACTGAGTAGGAAAGCAGAAGATGCACAGATCTGCTCTGGGTCTCTGATCTCACTACCTCACGTTCTCTACATTTCCTCCCACTCTTTCTGAGCTGTGGAGAGGCATCAGCGCCCATTGCCACTGGGCATCTGGCACAGCTGGCAATTAATGAGAAGCTGAGTGTAACTTCAACTGGCTGAGAAAAACAGAGTTCTGCAGCGATTTACAACGAATAATAAAAAATACATGCACTGTTACTAAAGTTCTCTCAGTTGTACTTCAATGGAAACAAAACACTGCTTTATATGTAGGCCATATTAACTATCACCGCGGACTCAACTGTACTTTCTCAGCGAACTCATGTTTTGAGTCTATTGTGGCGAGTGAATGTGATCGTTTCAATACCGGTGCACATCTTCTGGTTGTCGCGCTGAATTCATGACGTCACACAAGTAAACAAAAAGACAAACCTAGCCAAGCTTCGATAGTTACCTCCATGTGTTGTAGAAGAAAAGAGGGATGTTGAGGCCAACTGTCAGCCATTCCTGGGCACACAGGAACATGATACAGAATAGCCCATGGATAGAGTATTCTGGAAGCACCAACTGGAATCCAGAGAAGAGGGAGGGAGGAGAGAGAGAGGGAGGGAGGGCTGCTTTAGATTCAATGACATTTTTATAGTACATAATAATCATCGGTCACAGGGTAATTTATGGTAGCTGTGTACTAAGATAGTTGAAACAATATCTACATGTACAGCCATGATGGATAGCTCCAGGCAATTAGATGCAGCGCTTCAAAATCTTGCGAAGCTACTGGCTAGAGTGGATTATGATTGATGTCAATGCATTAGAAAGTATCCTCAACTCACTGATGTTGGACCATATTATGTTTGATAGCATTGCAGTAGAAACGGCTTTTCAAATTGACAATTTTTTCGTAGACGTCTAAACAACAGGGTTTTTAAACCTTTAGCATAATATGCTATATATTTCAGAGTAAGAGCGACAACTTTGTTTGAGATTGCAACGTAGGTTAGTGAGTGTGTGGAAAACACACGGTGGCATGTCTCCATTAGTCACTTTAATGAATCTAGTGTCTCGGGTGCTAGCAGAGCTCCCACCATAGTTATAAACTGGCAGTAAGTAGCATTGACGTTACAAGATGGTCATTAGTGCTAGTTGCACTGCTCTCTCCAAACAGCCAGCGCCAAGCCAAACATCATCTTTCATGCTATGAAATGAACGTGTGACATTATGATGCTTGGAGCTTACCCAAAGAACAAGTGGAAAAGAAAAGGCTTTAGTTTAACATCAGTCTGCTCAGGCCAAGTTTTAAATAACAATATGGATGTGATTATAATGAATTAGATGTGTTAGTCAGAAGGTAAAATTAAGGGTGCTTATTTCAAAATCTAGACAGGTTTTTACAACATGATTAGTGTATTTATTCAATGCAATGTCCACCACAATGCTGATTAATACAATTTATTCAGTCCTGAATACACTACTTCCAGCTGTGTCTGCATGAACACACTGAAAGAGATTTGAGGTTGCTATGTTTGACTCATGGATATGGTTTTATCCTAGGGTGTAGGACAAAAGTTACCACAGAAAGCAACTCAGAAATACAACAATATCTTCTCTAGCAGCACAGTTGTGCCATGTTGAAATCTCTGAAATACGTAACTATTTATAAAGAGAAAAAAGCTTTCAGAGAAGCTGAACCAGAGAAGCGGATGTTGAGGTAAACTATGTATGCTTAATGGTAATCCCAAAGACAATGACAGATTTATGTATATTTAATACGCTAAAGGCTGGAGCTTTGTCTGAAACACCTGGACCTAAAACCCAATGTGTATTGTGTCAATTATACATTTGTCACACCATTAAATAGTTCAGAATAGCGAGTTATTCGGCAGCAGGTGATTGAAAAAAAACTGCTTAAGCAATGCAACAATATTGTACACATTGGATGTGCAGCCAATGACATTAAATATATATAAAAACAACACAATAACCTTTTTACTACCCTATCTAATTCTCAGTTCCCATCCATCAATTTCTAATCCTACTGTCTGTTCCTCACTAAACTGATTAATCTTCAGCTGAACACAGATATAATGTATCACCCCCATTTTAACAGGGTTTCGCAAAAACAGAAATACATGTAGCTTACATCCCACCAAATGTTTTGGTATGACCAAAAAAAACCTGTATAATACTTTAGTGCTAACAGCAAGGCGAGGGTAAGAACACGCATGAAGAGTGTTCATTTGGGGTACAGGGCTGATATACAGCTACAGTATCCAGAGCTGAGGGCTGGGCCAGTCCAGACTATGATCAGACTAGGTTCGGACTAGGAATGGGCTAGGAATATGCTAGGATCAGTATAGGATCACTCTAAGGTTAGGGCTCTGGTTCCCTTTTTTCACATCTGACTATCCTAGAGCACTCAAAAAAATGTTTTGATTCTGGCACCTAGAAAGGAGATGCCCTGGAATCTTGTGGTCAAAAGTTTGTACTTGATTTACTATTTTTAAAACATGGGTGAGCAGGCAAAACATTTTTTGTTTTATCTGTGATGGGATTCATATTCAACTGTAGCATCAATGACAGCATGCAGTCATTTGTGATCACTGTCTTTGAGGCCCTGAATTCTCGCAGGTGGTATTGCTGCCCATTAGTCTTGGCAAAACGCCTCCAGGTGATGAAAAGTCTTTGGTCGCATGTTTGAACCACATGGTTGAGATCTCCCCAGAGTGCCTTGATGATATTAAGGTCAGGAGATGGTGATGTCCACTCCAGGAACTTCACCTTTTTGTAAACACTGGAGGGTCAACTTTACCTTGTGCTTAGGTTCATTGTTATGCTGGGAAGTCCAAGAGTATTGTAAATTGTCTGCCATTAATGCAAATTGTCTAACAGTATTGTCTGATTACCTGCTGCATTCATCTTGCCATCAATTTTCACAAGGTTCCCCATGCCTTTAGAGCTCACACACCTCCAAAAGCATCAGTGAGCCACCACCATGCTTCACAATGGGGATGGTATTCTTTTCACTACAGGCCTTGTTGACCCCTCTCCAAACATAGCGTTAATGGTTGTGACCATAAAGCTCTATTTTGGTCTCGTCAGTCCAAATTACAATGTGTCAGAAACTGTGAGGCATGTCAAGGTGTTGTCGGGCATATTGTAACTCGGCTTTTTTGTGGCACTGGTGCAGTAAAGGCTGGTCATTTTTGTTCAAGTATTGTCATACTGTGCTCCTTGAAACAACCACACCTGTTTTTCCAGAGCAGCCTGTATGTCTCCCGAGGCTAAAAACCTGTGGGTTTTTCTTAGTATCGCATACAATTCTTCTGACAGTTTTAGCTGAAATCTTTCTTGGTCTACCTAACCTTGGCTTGGTATCAACAGATCCTTGAAACTTCCAATTCTCAATAAGTGATTGAACAGTACTGACTGGCATTCTCAAGACTATGGAAATCTCTTTATGCAGTTCCAACAACTTATTACTTAGGTCTTTTGACAGTTAATTTCTGCTCCCCGTGGCTCAGTGTCTAGCCTGCTCAGTGCATTCATGTGAGAGCTAACAAACTCATTGATTATTTATACACAGAAACTAATTGCAAGGGAAATTGCCATTTTAACCTTTGTGTGTCTGTAACAAGGCCAAACATTCAAGGGTATGTAAACTTTTGCTCAGGGCCATTTAGGTTATTTCTGTTATCAGTATGGTTTACAAAGGAGCCAAAGAACTGTGTGAAAATTAACGGCTTCATAAAATCAGTATCCTTATATAACAGTCAGATGTTTTACATGAACAGTCATAATGTCAAAATCAATGCTGACATTTCACAATTTCTGCCAGGGTTTGTAAACTTATGAGCACAACTGTAGTTTAATGAAGAGGTCACACTAACGAGCTCCCTGTAAATGAATAGTTAGGATATGTCAGGACATGTCATATTTGCTGCTAATCTCTCTATCTCCATTTTTGCTCCAAAAAGCAGAGTAGACAATAAAAGGAACACAATAGAACACCACCAGCATCCTCTACAAGACTTTCCTTCTTTCGTAAATCAATTGTTACATTAACATATTGGATGGGGAATATACGTGCCGACACCAACATATCATTCAAAATTCAATTTGGACATACAAATGTCCCTTTAAACCTCGTTTTGACATTTACATTTTAGTCAATCAGCGGACGTTCTTATTGAGGACAACTTACAGTGAATAAAGCTGGAGCAACACAGGGTAAAGTGCCTTGCTAAAGAATACAACACCTTGTGGCAGGGTCAATGATTTCCAACTACCGGTACAAGTCTGGCTCCTTAACCACTGAACCATCTGACAGCCACATCCTAATCCAACATTCTAATAACAGCCAGGGACTTGGCTGCTGCAAGTGCCAGCCAGCTCCAAAGACCAAGCCGTTGGCAAGACAGGGCCGAACCTGCCGGCCAATTAGAAGGGCCTCCTGCAAGGGCCCCGCTCGGCTACATTTCAAGAGGTTGCAGTGCAAGAGTGCTCTTCAAGTGTGACTTCTGAGGCAGCCCCCGGGAGAGAGAGCAGAGCATTCCCAGGGCGACGGTCTCTTTAGAGCACACAATGAGAGAGAGCTGCAGCTGTTCCACTCAGACCAGCTCCAGAACTAGAGCCCACTCTCCCCTGCTCTCTCCACTTTTTCTCTCCCCAACAGTCTTTCACTCCTTTCTCTGCTAGCAGACTGTGGGGTTGTTATGCTATCTTCATGCCACTCGATGTCGGGTCACTTAAAACAGCCAATTAACACCACTGACTGTATAGCCCTCAATGGGAAAAAGGCTCATTATGACATTATGTCAAGTGTTTCATATGAGTTCTCATACAGAGTGTCACCTTTTATTTTGTGGTATTTTTATACATAGTATTTTGTCAAGTTATGCTTTTTTGATGGAGTGTGTTAACATAGCAGTAAGCCGGAATCATTCTTTCTTCAGGGCATCATGAAATCGTTATAATACCTTTAAGTAAACGTTGACATTCAGCCACTTCATATGAATCTCCTATCTACAAAATGTTTTTTTTAAGCTTTCAGTGTACTTCTAAAATAATAGATCCAGAGGGTTAATCTGTTTAAGTGAATACAGTTTACTTACTGTCTGAAATAATAACAGGCTATTCTACAGGGGCTTTGACAGTGCCAAGTGTTGCTGTCATTAATGGCTGTGGTATGTATATAATTATAGGGTAGCAGTATGTCCATTATAACATGAATACATTTAATTACTCTCTGGAAGCAGAAAAGGCTTGAAACTAACAGAAGGTTATCTGGTTGTGCAACACCCAGTATTCTCTCCAGGCATATAATATGAAAGGTTTGTTACATATGCAATATTGTTCTCCACCTAGCTCGTTTCCATTTGTGACTAATCTGGACAAAGCTCTCATTTAAGCAGCAACAGATTTCCTCTACTGCGGACAGAGATCAAAAGAGCTCCTACTCTTCAATTACTGTTGTTACAGCAGCGAGGATAAATAAGTGCAGCAAATATTTAAAATTGTTTACTCTTTAGATATACTTATTCCTATAAGACCTTATAGCAAATTAAACCACAATCCATTTAGTTAGTAAACGTTTGCGGATAGACGAGGTCCGCAAATCTTGGACAGAAAGGCCTCTTGGGATTTTTAGGTTATAAAAGGGTTCTCCGGTTGTCCCCATAGGAACTTTTTTTTATCCAGGTAGAACCCTTTTTGGTTCCAGATCCCTTCTGACATAAGAAAATAGCAGCCCTGTGGTCTAACTATGCAAGTAATAGTAGAAGTATTACCATGGGCACTCGACTCCTGTTCTGTCACTGAAGACACAGAGGCAGTACTTTTTCAAAGACAGTCTCAGACATGGTCTTGGCTCCTGCATCAACAGGTTTGTGGGTTAAATTCTCATGGGGGAAGAGTAAATCGTACCAGCATTCATGCCCTCACAAGTGTATGTCCCCCTGGATAAGAGCCTCTGCTAAATGACTCAAATGTAAATGTAGATATCTGATCCGAAGCGTCCAGGGATGTATCTTGTTAAGTCTTGTTATATAAGTATCAGGGCAGTTTGCTGCTGCTCCAAGCCTTTTTCATCCGGTGTCCAGGGACATGAGCACAACCTGTTCTGCTTCCCAAACATAAGCAGCCATACAGATGGAGTTCAGACATTACTTCCTCACTGTTAGATTACATAGAGAGGCAGAACTAGAAACAATGACAAGTTGTTATTATTATTATTATATTTTCACATGCACAGAAAGAAAAGTAATTGCAGTGAAAATCAGGCACTGAGTTCCTGATGAAACATTCAGCTGAATTTAGCATCCTCTGCAAAGCCAGACAGTCAGACATCTGTTTGAGTTGCCAAATCAGGCTGTCTTGTAGGCTGTCAGTACACTCTCAATGGAGCCTTTGAAGAAAATTACGAGGGTCCTCTGGGACAGGCCACATTTCTTCAGCCACCTGAGATTATACAGTTTCTGCCATGCTTTTTTCCCCACTTTGGCTGCAAGGAGTGATCAGTCCAACCTATGAGGTGTGATCGTCCAGTTATGGATGTTAGTGACCTGTCCATGCATTGTTTATCTTGTAGTCCTTAATCAGCTCTTTGTTATTTTATTGAGAGGTTATTTACCTGACACCACGCTGACAGCATAATAACCTCTTCTCAGTAGGCTGAATCAACAGTGGCCCTTTTTCATAGGGGTGGCCAGATGGGGCAAATGAAAATGTTAGGGTGGCATACCAAAACCAAAAGCCGTAACTGATTTTGTTACATCTGTGTCAATATGAGAAAGAAGCAATTGTATACACATATATTTTGGTTTCTTATTATACAGTTATTGTACAAATTATCTGAAGTGCATAGACTAATAACAGTACGTTAGCAGTAAGTTAACATTTTGCATTCCACAACAATCCTGTTTTAATGTGTTATGTATACATATGTTAGGCGATTCATTCATCAATCTGACAAATTATATTTTTATTGTTCTGGTTGTTTTTTATATATATATATATATATATATATACATTATATGTTTATTTGGTTTGTAAAAATTTGGTCGGAGATTTATAAACCAATTCAAATAATTGCCAATTATACGAAATGATTGCGGTCTGTTCAAATAATTGTGATTAGGTGATTATGGAATAATTTCGACAGGCCTGATGATGTGACGTTACGAACCTTCGCCACCTGAATGTCCAGTCAGAAAGGACCCAGTTGCATACAGTATAATGGAGTTCAGACTCAGAGCTTTGTGATAAGCATGGAGGGCAGTATGTTCATAAAGACTGAGATGTAGTCAATAAAGAGCATCCTCATGTAAGCAGTACTTTTGACCAGGTGGGTAAGGGCTGTGTGCAGTGCAAGGGTATCCTCGGTTAGGGCGATAGGCGATATTAAGAGGGTTTAGTGTCTTGAGAGGGAAGAGATGTGACTAGCTTCTCTTAAGTACGTCACGATAGGAGAGGTGAATGCGACGATTTGGTGGTCATTTAGTTCGGTAGCTGCTGACCTACTCTTTCCTTTCTTGGGTTCTGGAATGATAGTGGATTTCTTGACGCAGCCTGGGTTGATGACCCACTAGCTGATCTGCACATGATGTGAGGACACGGCTGGAGTTGCCATCTGGGCCAGCAGCCTTGCAGGATTTTAACACATTTGAAGGACCTTCCAGTGACTTCTGTGGTTGCAGTGAGAGCGAAGCCCTCTCTATCCGTTGGCGTACCATTTGGTGGCACACCGTCGTTAATCTCAAAGCATAAGAAAACTTGTAGTGGGTAAACAAAGTGAAATCAGTTTAGGAATGTCCAATGCTCAATCAGTGCCAATCGAAGAGATGTTGGCCCAGTAGTTATGTAAATCAGCTGTGTGCTCACCCGCTTGAAAGTCAGTTGCATCTGCTCACATGTACAGTACGTTATGATGGGTAGCTACAGAGCATTCCAGAAGGAATGCTTCCCGTATTACATTGAGGTGGACATATTGAACAGAAGTAGACTTCAAAAACAACTTCTTATACGGCTTTAGTCATTTCAACATTAATTCCCAGCTAGATTTATAGCTAGAACAATGTATAATTTCTAAACCAAATTCGGGCTAGGGAAAGAAGAGCAAAGGTGTGCCTGAGATTAATAAAAAGGTTCAATCAATATCCTCCCCATTTCTCTGCAGACTGCAGAATTTTGTTAATCGATTTGTTTAGTGCAAACAGCACTGTTACATTTTCATTATTTAACACACCCCTCTTATTTAGAGCTTTTCACAGTAGTGAGAGTATATATTTTTATCGTTTTTTTACTGGCCTTGGTGAATCCAAACTACAACCCTAGAATTGCAAGCATCATGCTCTAACAACGGAACTATACAGGACCTATGTGCTGCCTTAAAGTTACACTGTAAACCAAGGATAGTTTAACTGAATTGACTGCTCCTGTCATTCTAACCACCCACCCACCATGTACCCTTCATGCACAAAACAGAGAGATATCCCCAACACGAAGCCTCTTCTCTTTTTCCCACGGTACTTTAAAGGCAAATGAGGTTTGCACTCCAGGCAGTACTGGCTGTTTCTTCACAGTAAATTCCAGCACAAAGCGTGTAGATCAGGTGTGAGCCTGAGACAACACAAGCTGCTGTTGCTGTGACACCGTGCCTGTGGAAAGTAAACATCCTTTCTGTGGCCCTGCAGTTACACTTCTTTGTAGTGTGATAGACAGCTTGTCACGCATGCGAAATGCACCATTACAGCTGGAAGCAATTCCTGTAGAGTTTTCAGACTGGCACGTCACTGTCTTAGAGGTAAGAACTTAACAGCCGACGTTGAGCATGCTGCACTCATTTAAATAAAAAACATGTTTGTCGGGAGTGAAAATCAGAGATGAAGAATGATGTTATGCAGTGTTTATAATACCCATCGAAATGAGTTAATGGGAACAATTATCATAACCAATGATTTGAGAAATTTATAGTAAATGTCTGGCATAGAAAATAAATCTATAGAAGTGCCATTCCAATGCAAATAAATGTAGCTGAATGCTTCTAGATTTAATTTCTATGGTGTCTGGCTTTTAATTTTTTTCATCGTTAAAAGTACACTACAGTGGTTTGTAGAATCCTCAACAAAATCTTATTTGATTGCCTGGAGACTACAATATAGCTCAGTAGGGGTGTCAGATGTCTTAGTGTTTGCCGGTCCAATTCCCGCCTGCCGAATGTCATTGTGTCCTTGGGCAAGGCACTTAAACGTAAGTTGCTCTAGAGGAATATCCCTGTAGGGTAATTACTGTATGTCACGTTCCGGGCTTAGAGACAGGCGCGAAGGTTCAATAATCCAAAAATACTTTATTGAATAGAAAACAAAACTGCCACGAGGGGCTTTCCAAATATAACTCGGCACACAAACAGGAACGCGTACAGGGAAACATTAATCGACAAGAGACAAAGGGAGAACACCATGACTAAATACTAACACATACTAATTACTA
>JACXGM010022572.1:0-16636 GCA_016801145.1 Umbra pygmaea | reverse complement strand
GACCGCCCCGTCAGGACCTCCGTCGCTGACCGCCCCGTCAGGACCTCCGCCGCTGACCGCCCCGTCAGGACCTCCGTCGCTGACCGCCCCGTCAGGACCTCCGTCGCTGACCGTCCCGTCAGGACATTCGTCGCTGACCTTCCCGTCAGGACCTCCGTCGCTGACCGTCCCGTCAGGACCTCCGTCGCTGACCGTCCCGTCAGGACCTCCGTCGCTGACACCACCTCCGGACCTCCCAGACCTCCTGCTTGAGTCAGGGCTCCCAGACACGCTGCCGCCCTGGCCACCTGACCTGCCTTTTTCCGGGCCTCCTGATCTGCCTTTCCCCGGGCTGCCTGAACTACTAGACCCCTGGCCTCTGGAACTGCCCGTCCCATGGTCTTTTGACTTGCCTGTCCTGTGCCCCCTTGAACTGCCTGTCAACGGGCTCCCAGACCCCTTGCCTGTCCCATGGTCTCCTGACCTGCCTGTTCTAAGCCCTCCTGATCTGTCTTTCCCCGGGCTGCCTGGACTACCTGACCCCTGCTCCCTTGAACTGCCTGTCCCTGTGACATTGCCTACCCCTGTCACCGTGCCCTTGCCTGTCACCAAGCCCTTGCCTGACCATGACCCATCCCTGGTACCTAACCCTGTCCACAGCCTGCCCTAGGTCCCGAGTTAGTGTCTGCCTCTGTGCCAGTGTTTGCTCCAGTCCCTGTGCCATTGTTTGCTCCAGTCCCTGTGCCATTGTTTGCACCAATCCCAGTGCCATGTCCTGCTCCTCTCCCAGTGCCATGTCCTGCTCCTCTCCCCGTGCCAGTGTCTACTCCTGTCCCTTATGACCCAGGGCCCCTCTCTGTCCCTTTTTACCCAGGGCCCCTCTCTGTTCCTCATGACCCTGAGCCTCCCTCTGTCCCTCCTGACCTCGGGCCGTCCTCTGTCCCTCCGGTCCCCGGGCTCCCAGTCACTCGGCCTGTTCCATGGTCCCCTGACCTGCCTGTCCTGAGCCTCCATGAACTGCGTGCTCCCAGGCCCATTGAACTGCCTGGCCTTGTGAGACCACCTGCCGAACCGCCTCCTGGTCGAGAGGTTGGGAGGGGGGTTGTTGGGCTGAATGCTGCCTGTTTTGTTGACCGCCTCAGGGATGCGGTCTTGGAGGGAGGGTTATGTCACATCCTGCCCTAGATTTCTGTTCTTTGTGTGACTTTTTTGCCCTTTCCTAGTGTTTGGTTTTCTTGTTTATTGTCTCCTAGCCCCCCCTTGTGATATTTCTGTGTTTTTGCATCCCCTGTTGTATTCCCTGTTATTGTAGCCACGCCTCTTTTCTTGGTCAATCCGATCTCCTGGGTGTTCTTATTAGTTTGTTCTCTGTATCAGCTTGATTAGTCTATGTGCTTCAGCCTTGTGTCATTAGTTTCCACCTCTATATAATGTGCCCAGACCAAGGGGAGAGTTGCTGGAGCATTGTGGATTTTCCTCCCTGTCACTGTGTGTTTCCAAGTTCTCTGTATGTGTTTTGTTTCCAGTAATCCTAGTGTCACTTAGCAAGTAAGTGTTTTGTTTCTGCATTTCCTAGTTACACGTATCTTAGTTTCTTTTGTTAGAGTGTCCGTGCCGCTACAAGAGCACGAGGAGTATTTGTTTTGTACCGTGTTTATTTCCTGCCGGCGGCTCGTTTCTGTTGCCTTTTTTGGGGATTATTTAATAAAGATCCCAAGCCTTGCTCACTGTATACCGCCTCCAGTCTCTCTCCCTCATCCTTACACCGCACATTCTTGACAGATATGATATTACAGAGAACAAGTTCATAACCTGATGTCTAGACAAAATACACTGCTCAAAAAAATTAAGGGAACACTAAGATAACACATCCTAGATCTGAATGAATGAACTAATCATATGAAATACTTTCGTCTTTACATAGTTGAATGTGCTGACAACGAAATCACACAAACATAATCAATGGAAATCAAATTCATCAACCCATGGAGGTCTGGATGTGGAGTCACACTCAAAGTCAAAGTGGAAAACCACACTACAGGCTGATCCAACTATGATATAATGTCCTTAAAACAAGTCAAAACGAGGCTCAGTATTGTGTGTGGCCTCCACGTGTCCGTATGACCTCCCGCCAACTCCTGGACAGTCTGTGGTGCAACGTGGCATTGATGGATGGAGCGAGACAGGATGTCCCAGGATGTGCTCAATCGGATTCAGGTATGGGGAACGGGCGGGCCAGTCCATAGCATCAATGCCTTCCTCTTGCAGGAACTGCTGACAACACTCCAGTCACATGAGGTCTGGCATTGTCTTGCATAAAAGGGACCCAGGGCCAACCGCCCCAGCATATGGTCTCACAAGGCATCTGAGGATCTCATCTCGGTACCTAATGGCAGTCAGGCAACCTCTGGTGAGCACATGGAGGGCTGTGCGCCCCCCCAAAGAAATGCCACCCCACACCATTACTGACCCACCGCTAAACCGGTCATGCTGGAGGATGTTGCAGGCAGCAAAACGTTCTCCACGGCATCTCCAGACTGTCACGTCTGTCACATGTGCTCAGTGTGAACCTGCTTTCATCTGTGAAGAGCACAGGGCGCCATTGGCGAATTTGCGAATCTTGGTGTTCTCTGGCAAATGCCAAACGTCGTGCATGGTGTTGGGCTGTAAGCACAACCCCCACCTGTGGATGTCGATACTACCTTCATGGAGTCTGTTTCTGACCGTTTGAGTGGACACATGCCTGCTGGAGGTCATTTTGCAGGGCTCTGGTAGTACTCCTCCTGCTCCTCCTTGCACAAAGGCGGAGGTAGCGGTCCTGCTGCTGGGTTGTTGCCCTCCTACGGCCTCCTCCACATCTCCTGATGTACTGGCCTGTCTCCTGGTAGTGCCTCCATGCTCTGGACACTACGCTTACAGACACAGCAAACCTTCTTGCCACAGCTTGCATTGATGTGCCATCCTGGATGAGCTGCACTACCTGAGCCAATTGTGTGGGTTGTAGACTCCGTCTTATACTACGACTAGAGCGAAAGCACCGCCAGCATTCAAAAGTGACCAAAACATCAGCCAGGAAGCATAGGAACTGAGAAGTGGTCTGTGGTCACCACCTGCAGAACCACTCCTTTATTGGGGGTGTCTTGCTATTTGCCTATAATTTCCACCAGTTGTCTGTTCCATTTGCACAACAGCATGTGAAATTGATTGTCAATCAGTGTTCCTTCTTGAGTCTACAGTGTGATTTCTCTTAATTTTTTTGAGCAGTGTATATTATATTAAGCTTAATATTTACCTAATTAATGTTTACAATCAGTTCTTTTTAAGGAGTTCTTGGCAGTCATGGCTAGAAAGGATACAGCTCATGTCAAAATGGCACAAAACATACCCTTCTGGTGTTGCCATTCAGACACCTAACTAGCTACACTAGTAGTTGTATAGCTAAGTTGTATAACTTAGCTAGCTTTTGGAGGAAAAGCTACTATTGCAGGTGGAAAGTCTACGTCTGGTGCTAGAGTTATGTGTGAGAGTTTTATGTCATTTTGACATGAGCTGTATCTACCTTCTAGCAATGAACGTGCACACCTTGTGGATTCTTCCTAGTGCACCGCGTGCCCCATTGACAAAATACGGGCTACGCGAACAATGGGCTATAGTAGGATTTCCACTCAGTTTCACATGTTGCCTGACCATCTCTGGTACCTTTACCGGGCCCCAAACAGACAGGGTGATGACAGTGGGAGTAAACGGATCAATAGAAAACTCCTTCGATTTCTTCAACGTTTTGCTATAGTATGTTCTAAATAATAAAAACCTGACCGCAGCTGTAACGCCTTTGTACAGGAGCAGACACATATCTAAATTCATTGCACTGTTCCTAAATAATAATTGTGATATTAACCGGTGAAATACAAGACTGACCTCAAGAAACTGTCATCCTAATCCACCCTCAGCCCTGGTAGCTTTGGGTCTGGCAAGCCTCTGATGTAGGGCGACATGTTCTGCTCATAATACACCAGTTGTTTTCACTCTATCGCTCTCATTTCATTTGGATTTTGTGAAAGCTGCTTATCTCTCTGGACTCAAAGTTTGTTTTCTCATCTATTCATAGCCTGTACAGTATTTATGCTTGTTTTTTAATCTAACCATACTATATATAGTTTATGTATGTATAGGTATTTGCTCTGGTTTTTATGGTTATCAGTTTTTTTCTATGAAAAACGATTCCTAGTAACAGTAGGAGTAAATCTAACTGTGCAAATAAAATCAGTAGTTATGACAAATTGTTGTCTTGTTTATTTTCATCTACAGCCCAGATACTCCACCCACTGAGGGCATTTTTAAAACCAACAGATGTTTGGACTGGATAATGTTTCCATGTTACGTCAATTAAGTAAGAATTACTGCACTGAAGGATTTAATTAGAAACATACTAAAAGAGACCATAAAAATATACAATACATAATAGATACATGCTTTAACTATGGCCTCATATACATCCCTAAACAAAAACTGGTACATTTCACGAGCATGACCTTTTAATACCACAGAGAATCAATGTCAAATTTTGCTAAGCAGAAAGAGCTGACACGACTAACCACAACGACCTGATTACCAACAGTACTATCTACAGTTCAGTAAAATTTACAGTACTATCTACCCCAACTCCTAATTCTCACAATGAACAAGACTTCAACAACTGGAGAGGAAAATACTGTAACAGACATTAAGCTGTAATTAAGTGATATGGTGTGCAACATTTATTTTGACTTTTTTTTTTTGCAATTTAGCACGACATTTCGCACAGTCGAACCGGCAAACCTTCGACTCCAAGTCTGACTCCTTAACCACGGCCATCTGTCCCCCTTTTCACAGAGGCACGTAATACCCCAAATAAGTAATAAACCAGTGTGTCATGAATGTTACTTAAATGGTCTAACATATTACTAATAACTAGTTTCATAAAAGTGTTAAAACTTCATATCCTCTTATAAATGGTGGACTTTGGGCTCAACTGTCCCGATTTACTCTTAATGAAATGTTTAAGGGGCTCAATTATGGTTAACCTCATTATAATTCAAGAACATTTCTAAAATGGCTCCATGACAGAGCTGTAATGGCTGTGAGCTGAAGGAGCACTTGATTGGCTCATTGCCCACATGTTGAGGGATTGCTGTTTGTAGAACTCTTGTGTCTCTAGAGTCCATGGTCAGGGATAGAAAGTACCAGTAGTTAGGTAGTTGAGGTCTCCACAATGACTAAGTGTAGGGACCAAGCGACAGTATAACCATTCATCCTAGTGGTGCACAGTCCTTTTACAGTTCCATTTAATTAAGACATTCTTGCTTGAACTAAACTGGTCATGGAATTCAGCTGTACGTTCTCATATTTGTTCTTATATATTCCCTATACATTAGTTTGTCTCTTGTTCTCTGCAGTGTAAAGAGGCACGTTGGCAGAATTACTTTTGTAGTTACAAGGAAATCAAAAGGGGGCCATAAACAGAAGTATTTTAAATGCTCCTATATTGTTCTCTCCCTCCCTTTCCCCCCCTCCCTCCCTAAAGGTGCTATTTGTAGAATTTTGCCATGTGAACCAGTGACCAGCTTCCAAAGGTATATAACAAGTATTTCATGATATTTTAAATCTCGGAAAACCAGTTTAGAGAAGTCAAAATAGTTTTTACAGCGTGAGTAAACTGGTCACTTGAAAGTATAAACAAAACCTTTACAAACAACACCTTTAAGATCCACAAAACTAAAAAAAGATGTGTGCTTGTAACTCTGACAGTTCACTTCGTAGTCCTTAGCAGTAACCGCTTTGTTGGTCCAGTCTAGCTCAGAAATGTATTTGGACGTACAGGTGTTCGTGGAATGCCAGGGAGGTTAACAAAGTTGTCTATTCACCCCTCTTGACTTGTCATTGTCAATAGCTGACATGTACATAAATATACCACATATCCTTTTAAAGGCGATGTCCCTACCGTCAGGGAAACCATATACACAGTAATTTTCCATTTGTCAACTATATTGGAAATGATCATCGAATGACGTGTAAATATGTGACATACAATACGTTGTGTCTCATGTAAGCAAAGCAGGTCGTTCACTGTGGTGGCATTACACTCAGTGCTTCATGCCTTGGATTATATATATAGTTTATAAAATATATAAAATACACTATATAATATACTGTATACTTAAATAAATACAGTACTATATACTAACTTATATATATGTTGATTTTTTAAATGTGTCTATACAATTGTACCTCTGATTAAATTACTTTTTATATTGTAACTGTGAAGATACCACAGGAAAATATTGAGAAACAGTACCAATCGATATTTGTAATAATTGTAGTAGTGATGAGCAAAGAACTCCCCAGACCGGTCAGTCTTCTCCCACAGTAAATAAGAGGCTCTGATCTTCTACTGCTGTCAAACAGTGGCATATTGGACTGGTAATGGAGAGTTTAATGATTAAACCAGTTTATTATTGTAGAATGTCAATCTTTAGCTTGTTGTTTTTTGTGTTTCGTATTTGGTGTGTGTGTGTGTATGCATTATTTCTTTTAGCTTGCACTTGTGTCTGGTTTCACATAATTCATATCATGTGGTCCACTTTCAAAACAAACCATGCAGAACCAAGTAGGTTAATGAGGATAAAGCAGTGACAGACATGTGGCAGCCCCCCCAAACACCCTCCTCCTCCCCATCTCCCCACTGGCATCTCCCCTTGCTTGTTCAGGGCCAGCGCTGGTTAATTTTGGAAGGGGACAGGTGCGCAATAAGAGAGATGGGTGTAAAAGGGTAAGGATTACACGCTAGAGGAGATGCTGTTTGGGATCTGTTCTCACTGTGACTGCAGCCAAATGTTACAGCCAAGAGCAGGAGCTAGCATCGTATTAGTGGGTCTATTCACTGCAATGACAAGCTAGGCTGCTTTCTTATTCACCCAGGAAGCTGTCAATCATGAATGCTCTGAAAGCATATTAGTGATGATTGGCTAGCTGGGAATGGAAGGGAGCTCATGTTTGCATGTGCCCTGTCATGGCACAAGAGTTACAGATGTCCTTTGTGGCTGAAGGTGGAGGATTGGTTGAGTTGGATCACATGATTGTGTTGGGAAATGTGATCTATGGCTTTGTCCTATGTGTGCATGGAGATGATGTTGAATGTCTGCACTGTGTCTTCCCTGCAGCATGGCTCTGTTCACGCTCTGCCCAGTCTCTTTCTAAACCGACAGACACACATTGGTAACACTCTTTTTGTCTGCAGAGGAAACGTGAGACAATAATCTCTGCTCTATGATGGTTTGCCCACCGTGTTAATTCATGTTCTGTCATAGGAGAGGGTACATATCTCAGCCTTTTCACTATTTAGCCTTATATTTATAAATATTTATTTAAAAAAAAGATATTTTTTTATGAATTCATAAATAATGTAGTTTATGTACAGCATGTCTATAATATAAGGTAGGTATTTTAACTTATTACTAATGTTGGTAGCTGCAAAATAGAAGCTTTTTTGCATAATTGTACATCTCTTTATTTTTTATTTTTTATGCGTTTGTTTGTATAGTATAGGTTAAGAATGACTACTATTGTTATTATTATAAAGGATTTGAGGTTCTTCTTATTAAGTACTTGTTAGTGTCACATCCAGCCCTGGACGGGCTGGAATAGACATGAACTGAGATTGGACTCTTTATATGTGTGTGTATGTATGTATATATATATATATATACCTTTGTGTAAACCATTTTAGTTATATTCAGTGCGAGTGCATGGTGTTTCTGTTTTTGGGTTTCTCTGTGTGTGTGGCGCCTTCCTCTCGGGAGTCGATCCCGTTACCTAATCACTTCCAGCTGGTCGGCTTGGTTCCTATATCAGCCCAGGTGGAGGAGAGGAGGGCGCGATTCATTAATATATTGTCAGCGTTATAGTGTTGGTTTGTGGTGCAGCGATCCAGGAGTTTATTCTAAAGAAGGCAATTGTGACAAGTGAGTCGTGTATGCTTGTAGGTTTGAAACGTACGTTAAGAAAATATATATGTTTATTTGTTTCAGCGTCCGAGCCGCTGTATTAAGAGCTCAAAGATTATATAGGCTATATATATACATTCGTATGTACCTCGCTTATGCTGTACCCTGCAATTAAGCCACATTGAGTCTCCGGATCTGTGCTGCAAATAAAAGATAAGCTATTGTATCTGCCATCATCCTTTGCCGTGGTCTTCCTCTCTCTCTACACAACCATACCACTACAAAATCGTGACAGTTAGATTTCATTGTATTTATGATTTTTTTGTATCTGGACCCTTGAAAATTAGATGGTGAAAATAAAAGGCTGACACATTATTTTTGAGTAGTGCCTGCAAAGGATCAGACAACCTTTTTGTCAAATTTGATTTTACGGTATCGGCAGACTGTCTGTGCCCTTCCTCTCTGTCTTCACCTACCTGTCTCCCTGACTACTACGTCCTCCTGTCCTGTCAATAAAAAAATACAAATAAATATGCCCCCTAAAAAAGAGAAAATGATATTAAATTATATAAATTCATATTTTGATGGATTCAGTAATATAAAATTGTATAGACCACACCTTATATTAATTTATAGGGAATTCATCATCAATTTTGACCTCAGATATATACAGGTCTGTATGTATATGTGTAGGAAGGTTAGTTGTGTAGCTAGACCCACTCAAGGTATGGTGTTGAGTGTCACATATGGAGAGCTGTCATTTAACAGCATTGGGGTCCCTTTACTAGCCATACATATCATTAAACAGGTAGGCCAATGTCACGTGTGTTTGTAGTCATGTGTCTGAATGTTTTTCTTTGGTGCCTGCTTTTTGTGCAGCACATATACAGTCATATACTAAAGTTTAGGCACCCCTGACAATTTTCATTTATAAATAATTGGGTGTTTGGATCGGCAATTTCATTTTGATCTATCAAATAACTAAAGGACACTGTAATATTTTGGTAGTGAAATGAGGTTCATTGGATTAACAGAAAAGGTGCAATAGGCATCAAAACGAAATTAGACAGGTGCATAAATTTGGTCACCGTTTTCATTTTGTTGATTTGAATACAGTAACTACCTAGCACTGACTAAATGGAACACACAATTGGTTTGGTGAGCTCATTAACTCTTGTATTTCATAGACAGGTGCATCCAATCATGAGAAAAGGTATTTAAGGTGGCCAATTGCAAGTTGGTATTCTCTTTGACTCTCCTCCGAAGAGTGTCAAAAATGGGGGCCTCAAAACAACTCTCAAATGACCTGAAAACAAAGATTGTCCATTGTGAGGAACATAGTGAGGAAATGGAAGACCACATGCACAGTTCTTGTTAAGGTCAGAAGTGGCAGGCCAAGTAAAATATTGGAGGGACAAAGGCAAAGGATGGTGAGAACAGTAAAAAACAGCCCACAGACCACCTCCAAAGACCTACAACATCATCTTGCTGCAGATGTTGTCACTGTGCATCGTTCAACAATTCTGCACACTTTGCACAAGGAGGTATATAAACGCACATTTGGACAAGCCACCTTGATTTTGGAAGAAGGTGGTGTGGACTGATGAAACAAGGGTGGAGTTATTTGGTCATAAAAGGGGCATTATGCATGGCAGCAAAATACCACAGCATTCCAAGACAAACACTTGCTGCCCACAGTAAAATTTGGTGGAGGTTCCATTTGAATCTTGTTAAAGTTGAGTGTCGCATGGATTCCACTCAATATCAGCAGAAACTTGAGAATAATATAGAGGAATCAGTCACAAAGTTGAAGTTATGCTGGGGCTGGATATTTCAACAAGACAACGACCCAAAACACTGTTCAAAATCTACTCTGGAATATAAGCAGAGGAACAATTACAATGTTCTGGAATGGCCATTCCAGTCCCCAGACCTGAATATCATTGATAATATGTGGGGTGATTTGAAGCATGCTGTCCATGCTTGGCAACCATCAAACCTAACTGAACTAGAGATGTTTTGTAAGGAGGAATGGTCCAAAATACCTTCATCCAGAATACAGACAATAATTACAGGGTATAGGAAGCATTTAGCAGCTGTTATTTCTGCTGAAGGAGGCTCAAATAAATATTGATGTTATATTTCTGTTGGGGTGCCCAAATTTATGCACCTGTCTAATTTTGTTGTGATGCATATTGTACATCATTTTCTGTTCATCCAATAAACCTCATTTCACTACTGAAATATTACTGTGTCCTTCAGTTATTTGATAGATCAAAATGAAATTGCTGATCCAAACACCAAATTATTTATAAATGAAAATCCTGGAAATTGTCAGGGGTGGCTAGACTTTTGCATAAGACTGTATGTCTGCATCTACACATATGTACAGGACAGATAAATATGTTGTGTGAAGTGAAACAGCAGCCATCTATAAAAAGGTTTTGGATGCAGACTTGTTGAAATGAAACTATGTGTAACTATGCAAGCAATCCACCTTAATAACCCCTCCACTTTAGCCAGTTTGAACACGTTATCCAAAAAGGGAAGAGAGCCCAGGAGTATGGCTAGATCATGGAGAGGTTCCTGCAGATATTCTCAGTTTCCTGTGGACAGTTCTTCTAACTATGAATCACCCGACCTTGCTTCCCTCAAGCTGGCATAGTATTGTAGCTCAAATGTCATTCTATCTCATCAGTAACACCGGAACAAATGTGTGCCCTCCTTGGAACTCCATCCGGAGAATTGCCAGTTCCAGTCCCACTGCTAATGTTGGAAAAATCTGGCAGGGGTAAACTGGCAACTGGTGGGTTGCTGGTGCCAATATCTCAGGTTCCACCTACTACTGATGTTTCCTTGTGTAAGAATACGGTAATTCGATAGAACCTGCTTGTTATTAAAATATGTTTAAAGCATGTTAAGGAACATTCTAAAATGCTTTAAAATATCTCAATTTATATTCGAACCCCTGCCAGAATTGAAAAATTGTTTTATATTGCACTGTAATCAATGTAAATGGATCGCTTAAGACAAAATGTGGATGACATATAATTACATCTGTAACTTCCCCAGTAAATTCTACAGTCTCTTGAACATCAGATTGTATTTTTTTATTCCTTTATCTCCTTAAGGGTGCATGTACATTCCGATAGATTTCAGCAACATATTTTAATCTTCTCGAGACGAGACACAGCCTAAAGTAAAACGAACGCACCCTCGACGGGGCAGGGATCATTTCATTGGTCAACACTACAGCTGGCACTCTATTGGTTGGAGAATTTTGATAGCATTGTAACCATAGACTGTAAAAAATGATTTTTCATTTCTTTGGTTGTTAGTGTAAATGCCTCCACACAAATTGAGAAAGCGGCTGTCGCACTCTGGCTCGTCCACTCTAACTAATCATACCCATACCTAACTGAGGAAACTCGTTAATGGAAATATGCAAACTTAACCTCATTTTGTTAAAAATATTATTACCATAAATTCTAACATTAACTAAGCATTGTTACCGCAGCTTTGCGTCGCTGGATGGCTAACCCAGAGCTAATTCATTAGCTGGTTAGTTAGCTAGTTAACAAGCTAAGCTACCAAGCCATGTTTGATCTTTTGTGATCTTTACAGTAGCGCAGACATCAACACCTGCTAACATATTAATACATTAGAAATTCACTTACTGAAAAAACTGGAGCACAGACATATTGTACGGTCTGACTCTGTTAATACAATGAACCCCACAGCAAGAAATATTATTGGATAATTTACAACAATAATATGGTAAAAGCACAAACCCCACAGATAAGCAGCAGGTAAGTCAAGTTCAGTGACTGAAATTAATTAAAGTGATAGCACACAAGATAAACCGCTAGCAGTGATCACATTTTAGGGCGCCAGCACCATGTCTGTCACTCATTACTCAAACTTTTATAATTTAAACGGATGAGTTATAAAAAATTCACCCTACCACAGAGTTGACAGATAGAGGTAAATAAGCAATATACACCAAAATAATTTTTTGAACGAGGCTATAAACATGTTTATTTCTGCTGTAAAGTTGGGCATTTTGCCATAGAGGTCTATTGAAATTGTTCCTCCTACAGCCAGCCTCAAGTGGCCATTCAATGAATTGCATTTTTTGGTACTTCCGGGTTGGCTTCATTTATCAGCCTCTGAGTTTGCCCCTTGATTGTAACACAAACAATCCGAGAGTGCAGAAAACATCTGTGAGGAGAAGATTTGCAAACGCGAAGAAGCAGCCTGAGTGCAAGGAGAAAAGCTGAAGTTGAGAGCAGGAAATCTATCCAAGTAACAGCATATCTGAGTCCAAGCAGAAAGTTTGAGCACAAGCAGAGCAAATCCAAGCGTGAGCAGTGACTATTAGAGTGTGAGAGCAAGGTTTTGAGGGAATTTATTACAGAATCTGAATGTTGTATCTGTGAGAAATGCTCTTAAATTGAAATAATTTATATTGAATAAAGATAGGAATATAACTCCATACACAGGTGGATGCCAATCAGGTTGTGGAAATGGGATGAACCTAAGCATATTTTTGAGTGTCATTGCAATGATGTGAATACTTATGTACATGTGCTTTTTTGTTTTTATCTTTAATACATTTGATAAGATTTCATACACAATTCTTTCACATTGTGATTATGGGGTGTTGTTTGTAGAATGTTTAGGGATAATAATTAATTCAATCCATTTCGGAATAAGGGTGTAACATAACAAAATGTGTAAAAAGTGAAGCGCTGTGAATTCTTTCTGGATGCACTGTATGTTTATGGTCACAAGGCAACACCTGTGTTGTTCTACATTTGGCTTGCATAAAAATAAAAAATGGTTTAATTCACAAGTAATGTAATTAAATGCAATATATAATTACATATAATAATTACATAGATAATAGTCTATAATGATATGCAGAACATTTGCAACTTATACTGTGTGTAGTAATACTGTGTGTAGTCATGTGAACAAAAGGGAAGTTGACCTCAGTGCTCCATACTTACGACTGCAAAGATGTGTACAGATGATAAGATGTTATAGGGCATTTGAAAAAGGCTCTGACATGCAGCTTGTAGAAGGTACATGTAAAAGGGGCGTGTTGCAGCATTCCTTGTATCCATGTCAAATACGTAAACTTCACCCCTCCCAAGGGGCCCTATAGAAGGTATGTATTAGTGTCATTAATGCTCCAGGAATGCCCCAGTGTTTACACCCTCAGTGTCTTCATCTTTAGCCCGGGCCTATTTTAGCTTCCTGATTTATAGCATGTTTTGGGATAAACATATGTGTTGGAACTTATGTAGAAGAATATAGGGGCAGCATGTTATACACAGTATAGACTGTTGGGATCAAACGTTGCTACCTCGGGGGCTCAAACTTGCTACTGTAAGCATGACAAGAGTTGGCTGAAGTAATGGCAGATTGGAAAGCTGGTTAGGTGAGTGGAAAGGTGTCCGGTCCAACATGCAAGTGATTGCTGAGGAAACTACAACACACACTTATGTCAAATAACCAGACACACGCAGATGCATACTGACCCCTCCCCCCCCAAGTACACATACACATGCAGAGTTATACTGTGGTTGTTTTAATAAATTCTATTGGGATTGGGACTGGCAGTGAAAGGATATATTTTCCGCTCAGCAACTACCAAACTATGACGTCATCATTCGGCTCCAGAAACAGAATTAAGACGACTTTGTTGTCACCTAAGGTATAGGATTGTATATATGTCAATAGTTCTTAACACTATTAATAACAAACTTATATAGTTCAATCTCAATAGGATACTATTTTTTTTTACCTGCCATGTCCTACCCTCATTTTCTGATCAAAAGCAAATGGAAAAATTCACCACTTCAGACAATCTTGAACCAGGGATTTGAACAGGCAACCTTGGGGCACACCAGACATTCCACAGTTTAGGTGTAGCCTCTGAATTAGCTCACCGTATTCATTAATCAAGGACCTGAAAATTAGCACATGAGCTGAATCAGGTGTGTTAGCTCAGAAAAAGATCAAGTATGTGGTACACTGCTCTAATTATTAAGCAAAATGCTGCCCTTTTTGTGATTTATCATCCCAGGTAAAGTGTTATGGAAACACACAGATTAGAATACAAGTAACAGGATATAAAGTGAGTGGGACAGCTCAAACTGGACTTCCTTACTGGGACTAAAACAGAGGGTTTCGGAGTTGATTTAAGATGCTGGGCCTTAATTTGCAAAATTCCTCAAATCAATTTAGCTCTGCTATGTTACGCATGGACGTAGATATGTTACAAGCAGTCATAAACAATGACAGGGCTGACAGAAGCCCGGGGTTCTTGGGCCTTTTGCCAACTCAGAAGCATTCTGTGAAATGGACAATCATGCATTTAAAGCTGGAGGAAGTGGGAACTATTCAAAACTGGTAGTCTTAAAGTGGAACTGACGGCATTTAACTTCCAGAAACTCTGGAATACTGGTTGCAAATGAGATTAGTCGTTACAAAACAACAAAACTGAAAGTTTATTAAACAAAGTGATTTATGGCCATGGTGCAAAAATAAGTACACCCCAATGAAGCTTTTAGGGTGTAAACTTGGTAAAATGCTAATTAACTGGAAATGAAGAAAGATAAGAAGTATGTTAGCAACTTGTTCACTTCATGTCCAGAAGAGTTGGTACTGTCCTTAACAAATATTGGAGGCCATACAAAATATTAGATTTGGTAGGATTTGTTGTAGGGTGTACTCATTTTTGCAACACCTCATTTGAATAACATGTATTATTTTCTTATACCAATGATGTTGATGAATAACCTTTTATGTTCTTAATTCAAATGTTTTACAGAACTAAGTTTTGTCAAATTTCTGCTAATTGTTCTGGTGTTCACTGAGAAATTGATGCAAAGGTGGTGTACTCATTTACCCTGAGTACTATAGATACCAAAATCTTTACTACACCTGTAGCGAAAAACTCAATGCTGAATCAGACACAACATGTCTTGAATAACACATCGATATTTTATTCATATTTATTTTTCGGTCGTCCTGTGATTTTCTTAAGGATTTAACACATTCTGCTAATGGTGATATCTAAACGAAACCCAAGTCCAACTCTTCTATATTGTCCCACTGCTTTGTGTCCACAAACTGTTAGTGAAAATCGTCATGAGGTCATGGTCTTGCGCATGTAGCCAATTGCAGTGACGTAGGTAACCATGAATCCCAGGGTCACTGACTCCCAGCAGGCTATTATGGTCCACCATGGATCAACATCAGCAAAATAGTATTCCCTGTGAAACATTTTAGTCCTATCATCATAATGATTATCTATGTATCTTTTCCAAACAACTGTACATCCTGAGCCAATTAAAAGTTAAACCATAGAACACCAGATCAAAAACAAATGCTGTATGAATCACTTTATTTAGATACTACATTGTACCCTATTCATCATTATGTATACATACTATATTGTACTGTATGGTACAGGAAAGACAGGATATGGGATGTGTGTGGATGGATAGGACACAGTTTTGTACATGTTGATCTACATTTATGGCTGTAGTTCTTGTTTAGAGCTGAGAAAAGTGACATGTCTCCACCTGGTGGTGTGTTGTGGACATTCATGCAGGTAGACCTGCAGTAGATTAAAGATATTTTGGGGATATTTTGATTATTTTTATTGACAAGAAAGTAAAAAGGACAGGCTAGGTAGACAGGTATGTAAAGGAATACATAGATGAAGTGCCCTGACAGTCAGCCGGGACACACAAAATAAGAGTAATATTATCTGAAGACACAAAGCATTAAAAAACGTTATCCATATATATAATAATATTTAATTTCTTCCAATATAGTTAAATTAGAGCTTTTCAAAGAGGTGAGAAGCTGTAATACAATGTATTTTTTTTAAATGTATTAAACTAAACATGCATTCTCACCACCTCCCGTTGCAAAGTGACATGCCTCTATTCAGTTCAGGTGATTTCGTACAAAAAAATGGACTGTGTGCGTGACTGGTGGAATATGTGTATTTTAAGGAGTATTTAAAGATATTGTACAGGTGTTTTGGAATTGTCAACACACAAATTGACAAGGCAAGTAGATGGGCAGACACTGAAGGCAGGCAAACAGACACACATGCACACACTCTCACACACGCAGAGCAGTGTACAGCTAACCTCATGGGGACCACTGACCAGAAAACATAAAATATATCCAGCCTGTTGCCATCCAAAAGATCTGTCCAAAGAGTTGCAGGGCTGCCGACAAGGAAGGAATATTGGGAAAAAAATCAAATGAATACATGTAACCCTTACCATAACCTAACTATTTTGTGTTTTTGTCCTGATTTTCCTCCCTTCCCAATTCCCTCTAACCCTGCCTTTTCTGCAACTCCAACTGTAACCTTGGCCATAACATAACCCCTAACCCAGAAAATTGACTAAACTTGTGTAGGTAAATCCCAGTACTTACTTAGTATTGTAACGTACGGCCCTGGAGGGGCTAGGATATGGACTTCCCCTTTTGTTCTATTAGTTGTCTCGTGTGTTAATGTACTGTTTAAGTGTCAGTGTCTCTAGTTTGCTCCCTCATGTGTTGTGTTTTGGCTCCCTCTTGTGTCTGTTTCATTTATAGCTCCCAGTTAGGTCTGTCAGTCATTATTAGTTGGTTACTCC
>JACXGM010022571.1:0-16636 GCA_016801145.1 Umbra pygmaea | reverse complement strand
TCCCTCTTTCTTTCGTGCCCGCTTCTTCTTCCGACGACTTCCCCGGTCCTCCTCAAACCCAATCCCCACACCATCCCCACCCACACTCTCACCCGAGCTCCCCACCATGCCGACCTCACTCCCCGCACCGCCGTCGCGAGCCGCCACCTCACCGGCAGCTCCCCCACGCCCTAAGTCCAGCGCCAACTGCTCCGCCGTCCCCTGCTCACACTCCGCGGCACCAGATCCCCACGAGGACGCCACGCACCCCGGTTCCGGCTCCCCTCCTCGCACGTCCAACTGCTTCACCCTGCCGGCCCACGTCGGACGCGGCCCACGCTTCGGCTTAGCCCCGCACCTGCGCAACGTCGGCATCCACCCACCTCAGCGTCCAGTCCTAGCTGTCGACTCTCCAAAACTTCTCCGAAAAAGCCCTCGTCTCTCTCTGCGCTACTTCCTAGTGCGCCTATCATCCTCGCAAGGAGGCTATGGATGTGTGTGGCTTAAATACTAGATGAGTGAGAGCAGGTGAATGGAATTAGGCTAATGGTGTCCGGGTATGGGAAATGTAGTTCTTTAGAGACCTGACTAGGGAAGCTGTAGTCCACAGGAAGTAGAACTGGTGACTGGGAATTGTAGTTCTGAGCGGGATGGAATAGGGAAGTGGCAGTGTCCAGGGAAGGGGAACTGGGAAACGTTACACAGTGTCTGCAACAAGCATGGCTTCTTAAAATGAAAGGGCAGTGTAAAGTGTTTATTACTTGTTTTGAATAGAGGATGAAGCCCAAAACCTGTCCCTAATACAATACTTCTTAAAACAACCGCCGATCTGCTCCCATCGATCGTGTACAAAAGACAGACTTTTAATTTGAAATATAGCATGATACCTCCATTCGGGGGCGTGTGTTAGATTAGCAATCGTCACTAGCCATTTCGTCTAAGTTTTTTGTTGGTGAGATGAGACTGTCAATATGTTGGAACGTGACATCGTAATTCAGAATTGTAAAACTATACTTGAACAAGACAAAAATATTAAACCATGAATGTAACATGATGTTTGTACATTTATAGATCTAATTTCACTCGTACGTTTTATGTTTTACGCTTGACTTTTCTTACGAGGGTAACAATTTTCGTATGGATTTTCTTACGATCCTAAGAATACGTACGGTTAACCTTTTGACAGGTATATCGCTCCATATGGGTTTGGCATAGACAGAAAATAGCCATGCAGATATGCAGGGGTGGACTGGGACCAAAAATTGGCCCTGGCATTTTGGCCCAGACCGGCCCACCACATAAGATCACAATCACCACCTGTCCTTGCACTCTCCTAAATATGTATACCAACTGCTACTCCTTAAACGTGCAATATGTAATTTTTGGCCACCAGGGGGCTCTCAAAACAATAGCAAAAGATGTACTTGGATGACGTCGGGAGGTTGCGTGGGATCATGGGTTTTGTTATCGTCGTCAATGACAACCTTCCAATCTAGCATCTCCGGCAGAAAAAATGTTCACCGACAAAGTAATATATTGTTAAAAAACTATAACTTTATTCACGTTATGTTTGGCGGCTCCCTGGATCTTATAACAACTAGAGCAGTCACAGGTTATATGACGCCATTTATGGGCGACAAAATGAAACGTCCCGTGTCTTCGAATTATATTACAAATTTCTCTGGTTTTGAAAGTTAGTGGAATCATTTAGGATAATGTAAGTACACAACTAAGAAATATATATAATATATGTATAGTGAAGTTTGCTTTTAATGCAAAGTATGTATTTTGTTATTGTTTTGATTGATATTACATATTGTACCTTTAAAACTACTAACACCATGTAAAGAGTATGCAAGAATCAGTGAGAATTGGCACATTAAATACTGTATTTCAAAAAAGTTAAAATGTATACTTAAACAATCAAAAAGGATGCAGGTGATAAATCCATAAAAATCAGGAGAGGACTTCTTGTCTGTGTGACTGATCAGTGATTGATAAAAGTAGCAGTTTATAAACTAACATGAGAAAGGATGATCTGATGATCACTGTTTTCCAAACAAAGTGGTGTTGAATACATTTTAAAATCATAAAAGTCAAATGGAGCCTACTGCCGAAAACATTTGTGTCAATGTTTGCCTTGAAGGGTCTGTTTTTTTCTCTCACGCAGCTTCTCTGCACCTTCTTTTATTTTTTTTCTCCATGGTCACACTGAAAATACATGCAGCAGGCAGGCAGGCGGTGTTCCCAGATGCCAGCAAGGCTATCCAGCCCAAATCCTCATAAAAAAATGTGAGAATGCACAAAAAACAGCCCAAAATTATTTTGGCTTGTTTATCATTTAAACACATTGACATCATTAACAAGCTTTAAAATTACTAATTTTTTTACTAAGTCTATCTGGTTTCAGAAACAATATTCAATCAAAAGAATGCAAAAGTAGGCTACAATGACCTCAGTCAGACTATTCTACTATTAAACTATAAGCTTATGTTATGGAAAATAATAGGCTATCAATGAGTCTGTTTATTGTCAATCAAAGTCATTTGGAACAAAAGCATTCAGTAATATAAAGACATTGAGTGGATATAGCCTATGGACATACAAAATAACCAACTTTAACAATTCAATTATTTCAAATAGCAACATGAAACATGCATATTCATGAATAACATTACATGAAAATTGCGTTGATTATAGTTTATAATTTATTATATAGATTATAATTGCGTGTCGACTCTGCAGAGACAGTGCGTTCATGACTGGCAGGGCCAACTCTAGGCTACACAAAAAATATTTTCATACGCCTACGTCAAATGCTATAGGCAAACTTGAGCTGAATGTGATTTAGAATAATTAATTGAGGCATTAAGCTATTCTCTGAGACAGGCAGTTAGACCTAGAGACTTCATGAAAATTGCGATGAACATATTATTTAAAATAGAAGCAGAACGTTCATGCATGGTGGGTCATCTCTACACAAAAAATGTATATATTTTCATATGCCAAATATAATAGCAAACTTGAGTTTGACACCTGTGATTTACAACAATTAGGTCTAGTACCATAAAGGAGTAGCCTATATTTCCTGAGACAGGCAGTTAGGCCCGTGGTTTTGATGAGAATCGCTTTGCATAATTGTTGTTTAGAATAATTTGATGAACACAATAACATGAACAATGATGTGTTGATAAAATTATTCTGAATAACATGTTCAGGGCGATTTTCACAAAAACTCACAGGTCGAACTGCCTGAGCTAGCTTATTCCCTGTTAGACAGGAGTGTGAGTTTATGAAGAACGCTTTGAACAATTGTTATTAAGAATATTTCAATTAACACGAAAGCTCTAGTATATACTAGATTCAAATTTCCTCAACAACTGTCAGGGCAGTCAGAATGTAGCTGATGTCAAGCCATTATGGCAAGACCTGTGCACACGTGCATGAACCCTGAAAGAAGAGGTATGCCCATCCTGTTTCGTAGGTCATCTTTCAGCAGTGAGAAAAATTTTATAGCACCAAAAGCTCAATCCTGGAAACAGTGGTTTTCTCCAGCATCTTTAAATGATTCCACCTCAAGCTAAAATGTGTCAATGGCCAGGTTGGTGTGAAAAACCTGCTGAGGCAACATTAGTGTGTTTGAGGTGCGGGCGGCGCCGGCATGAGTGACGTGAGCTGAAAGTATTGGGAGTGTCTGTTGTGAGTTTAGGGGGGACATCAGCCTGAGCTGTACTGGTTGTGTGTGCGATTGATTGAGTGAGACTGCTGCCTGCTGAACAAAGGGTTTTAGGAAAAAATAAAAATAATATATCCACCTGCCCAAACCCTTTTTTGTCCACAAAACAGATTGCAAAACCACCCAATTGGGCGGGAAACCAATGTTAGGTTGGCAACACAAACTCTGATTTGTCCTTTCAGAATAATAGCGCTCGTAATTCAATATAATAATCATTGTTAATTCATTGCATAGATACTGGGTCTATGTTCTTGTGTTGCTAAAATTAGTATATTGTTAGATAAAACAGACTCTAGTGAATGTTTTTCAAATGTAATCATGTTTTCACAAGACACTGAAAATATATTCAATCAATTTCTGTGTACAATGTATTTGTTACTGTTTTCAATGAAACATTGTGTGAAAACATGTTAAAAAATGTTTTGCAATCATATACTCTTGTTTCTTTACACACAATATAATTGCATTTGGTTGCATTTCACTAGCTTTGTAATGACTTCACAATGATTATTGAAGTGAATTAAAACAAGCATTTTATTCTGAAAGGACAAATCAGAGTTTGTGTTGTTGACCTAACATAGTGTTTCCAGGTGAACGTGTTTGCCCCCCTGCTGTTTTTTTTGGTTGGCAGTTGGGCCGGCCCAAAATGTGCGTCGGCCCACCGGGAAAGTGCCTGGTACACCAGATGGCCAGTCCGCCCTTGCAGATAAGTACCTCATTCCCACTGAAGAATGATGGTCTATCGTTGATGTTGTGGTGCTGTTTTTCTACCAAAAGCCTTGGAAAACTTGTTAGGATACATGGTATCATGGACCCCATCAAGTACCAACATATATTAAATCAAAACCTAAATGCTTTTGCCAGGAAGCTTAAATTGGCCCATTGTTGGATATTCCAGCAAGACAATGATCCAAAGCACATATTTAAATCACCACAAAATTATTAATTGACAGCAAAATCAAAGCTTTTGCCATGGCCATCCTAGTCCCCTGACCTAAACCCTATGAAGAACCTGTGGGATGAGCTCAAGAGGAGAGTCCACAAGAATGGACCTCGGAAACTGAAGGATATGGAAAAGGATGAATTGTGTCAGATCCCTTGGCATGTGTTTTCCAACCTAAGTATGGCTTATAGGAGAACACAAATTATTTAATGGTGGGGTGCCAATAATTGTGATACACATTTCAGACATTATTTATTCTTTTAATTGTTTTACTTCATGAAGGGTTAGTTGTTTTTAGATTATTTTGAATGGAAAATCAAGAAGAACACATTTAACAAGGTTGACAATGGTAGTGGAGGGCACTGTAATACATGCAAAATTGTCATGAATAAATATACAGAATCACACGCAGAAAGTATGTTCTGTAAAAACTACAGAACATGGAATTCCAACATTTCTAACACAAAATCAAACACTGTAGCACTTTGCGTATTAGTGAAATACAGCGTTGAATAGAATACACTTCAAATAAAATCTCTTATGCACAGAGTAGCAGTTATATTTATATAGGCAAAATACAGTATAGAATGTTGGCAATGATAATTGACAGATATAAATTCCCCAAAGTCACATCCCAGTATATATGCAGTCCTTGATTGGTGTTGTTCCGCAGCTGTGTGGTTTGGGGATTGTTGGGAATGGGAGCAGTGATGTCAGAAGGCTGGGGACACCGACCTTCAGATCCTGTGCACGCCAGTAGAGGCGGCTCCAGGATCTCCACTGCTGACAAAAATAATATGCGACCAAATACTAATCATTGCCTAATAAATAATGAAGGCATTTATCTTATTCATCCCACAGTTGCAAAAAACACATAAGCATACTTTTACTAGAGATGACATATTTCACTTAATTTTTATATGTTTTATTAGTGAATTCATGCATTCTCATGTTATGATTATTGCAGACGCTATCCAGACAGTCATTCGGTTATTTCTATTTTCATGGATGCAACCCAGTCATTACCGAAAGAATGACTAGGTCACATCTATTCAGCACCGCTTGCACAATTTCATAAAAATGTATTGATAGACCTGCTTAAATGTCTTTGTCATAAGCATTGTTGGTATTGAGGAAGGGAGACCAGGCGAAAAGTATAGTTTTAGTAGTTTCAATGAATGACTGACTCAGTATAGTACAATGTTAGGATAATGGCAGCAGGTAATGAGTATGCACACAAATATATATTTAACAGATAATTACGCTCTACCGCGGCATAGATGAGTAAAACAAATATATAGAGTGTACGCCTAAACTTCCAGCTAAACATGCAATTCAACCATTACTTACAAAACGGACCGCACTTCTCTTCAGGACGTCAGCAAGCTAACAGGACAATTAACAATGAACCACACCACACCCCTGAATCACCAGAGCTTAAATAGGATCTCAATAGATAACGACTCCACGTAATCAGCAATCAGAATCAACAAGCACTAGACTAAGCTAAGCAGAGACCTACAGTATCCATAGCTTCTAGTGTTCAGGGGGGTGGTGCCACAGCTCTATAATACTTAAAACATGAACCCAAAAAAGTACATACATACTGGCCAATATAAGAGAACACAAATATACAAACTGAGCAAAATAGGCATATATGCATATCAATACACAGTGTCCATATCTCAGTTCAATGGCAGCAGTATCCCACCCTGGGACATCGTGACAGTCTTATCTCCAGACAACACAATTCAATCTATAATTATTACAGATGTTGATTTCTTATAAACTGTACAAACAGGATTTGTTAATTTGCTTTTTTATTATTTAAAAGTGGATAATGAATTCAGTTATTCAAGTCACAAATGTGTCCTGAAATTGATGAGTATATTGAACCCCTTGCCATCATCTTAATTTCACCCATAGTTTTATCAGCAAGCAACATGTGAAAATGGATGGTGCTCCCCTGAAGAGCGCAGGGTCGAGGGGCTGGTTTGAGGTTACATATAGGCCGAAAAATGTGAAGGAGCAACGTATGGTGAAGACAGATGTGTTTTTCTGGCCTTTAATAGAAAATATTGTATGTACCTACAATGATATGGTATTAAAATAAATCTGAATGAAATGTTTAAAAGTTTTCAAGTTCTTAGATGACAACATCTTAGATGTCAAGTACAGTTTTAATAAAAATTATTCACCTCCCATTGCAAATCAGGTTTATTGTCAAAATGTGCAGACTCTCAGTTGTTTGCAATGAACAAATCAAACAAAAGCTATTTAAATAGCTCAACACAATGATGCTTCAAATGGTTTCCTCAAAGTCAACTGCAAATGCAACTTATACTGATATCTCCAGTCTTAAAATTATTCAACCCCTTTATGGCAAAAATCTTTAGTACTTAGTAGAGCACCCTTTTGCTGTTATGGCCTGCTGTAAACAAGATACATAGCCTAACATTAGCCTCTGGCAGCGTTCCTGAGGAATCTTAGCCCATTCCTCATGAGCAATGGCCTCCAGTTCAGAAATATTATTTGGTTTGCGTGCTGCAACTGCCTTCAAATCTCACCAGAGTTTGTCTATGAGGTTCAAATCTGGTGACTGTGATGGCCACTGTAGCATCTTCCAGGTTTTATTGTGCAACCAAGCCGTGGTTGACTTTGAGACAGACATATCACTGATCCATTTTGCCAAAAATATTTTTTTCATCGCTCCACAAAACCTCCATGGCTTCATTATATGATTTTGAGCATATTGGAGATGACTTTTCTTGTGCTTTTGGGTCAGTAGTGGTGTACGTCTGAATTCTAGAATTGTGAACAGTGGTTCCAACGGTGTCTCTGGAAACATTCAGTGACTTTGCTATTTTTTTGTATCCTGTTTCTTGTTTGTGAAGGACATTGATCTCTACTCTTAATTTGTTTGGAGCCATATTTCTGACATGCAGTAAAACGTCACAATCAACAAACCCTTAGACAGTTCAGGTATTTAATGTGTTCCAGCTCAAGCACACCTGGTGCAACTAACGAAGCCCTTGATTAGTTGCTTAAGACAAGACCTGCTTTGCATATTTGTGCTGTTGTGAGGGATTCTATTCACGGAGTTAAATAATTTTGATACTGGAGTAGTCATTATGATTTGCATTTTGAGTTAGATTTGGGGAAACTAATTAAAGCATCCATTGTGTTGAGCTATTTTACTTGCTTTGTTTCATTTGTTCATTGCAAACAGCTGACAGTCTGTACATTTTGCCAATGGCACAATTTGTGGTGTTTTGCTATGGTACAAGTGCACGAAGAGAGAGAAATCACAAATAAATTTGCAAATATTCAACTCCTTTGGCTACATGTTTAACACCCGTGAAACCTAAGATTGAGCAAAATATGTACCAATTTGTCTCGTTAAGAGTGGTCATTGTTAAGAGTGGTGGTTTTCTAACTCATGTCTGGTTACATAAACAATCAGCTGACTAGACATTTGGAGCTACCGACTAATACAAATGATGTTTATAATTTATAGCATCTCTGGAAAATGGGGATATGTTTCATGTTTACCACTGTGTAACATCACCTTTTCTTTTAATAACACTTATTAAGCATTTGGGCACTGAAGACACCAATTGGTTAAGTTGAGCAAGCAGAATTTTCCCCCATTCATCCATTATGCATGTCTTCAACTGTGCAACTGTACAGGGCCTTTGTTGCCTTATTTTACACTTCATAATGTGCCACACATTTTCAATTGGAGAAAGGTCAGGACTGCAGGATCTACACTCTGCTTAGGGAACCATGCACTTGTAACCTGGGCAGAATGTGGTTCAGGGTTGTCCTGCTGGAAAATGCAGGGACATCCCTGAAAAAGATAGCATCTGGATGGCAGCATATGTTGCTCCAAAATGTGTACATATCTTTCTACATTATTGGTGCCCTCACAGATGTGCAATTTATCCATGCCATGGGCACTGACACACTCCCATACAATGACAGATGCTGGGTTGTGGACCTGACACTAATAACAGCTTGGATGGTCCTTTTCCTCTTTGGCCCGAAGAACACAAAGGCTGTTTTGTTCAAAAACAACTTGAAATGTTGACTCTGACCACAAAACACAGGTTTACCATGCTACTGTCGGCGGCGCTTCTGGACAGTGTTGATGTATGGCTTCTGATTTGCATAGTAAAACCTTAACTTCAATCTGTGAATGCAGCCGCTAATGATGTCAACTGACAAAGGTTTACCAAAGTATTCTCAAGCCCATGTCAGGATATCCATTGCAGAGTCATGACGGCTATTTTTGTATATTTATTAACAATGTCAACAATGTAAAAACATGATACAAAATAGAATGCACATTATATTTTTCTCAGCACTAGAAATGTGTTGTTAAGGAAAATATGCATATTTTTCTGACTATATACGTTTCATAAATGTCAAACCTGTATGATTAACCATATTCTGATGAGTAGAAGGAATGTTAATGTGTTCTATATAATCCCAATTAACACAATGACTATACAGTTTGATTTGGTTTTAGCCAGAGGATTCAAACCTGAGAGGCTCTTAATGCACCATTGACCTCCGTGACCTCAATAAGTAGAAGATGGTAACAGGCCTTCATTGGATCATGAATAGGCTTAGTATTTGAAAGTGCTTGCAGCATATTTCTCTACTCATTTCCAATTTCTGAAGTAGGCTGTGCCACTGATGAGCTGGCTTAATCAGCTCACCATCCAATTTCAAAATGGATATTTAATAACAATAGTGTGGAAGATATGGAAAAACGCCATAATGATAAATCTATCCTGTTACACTTGTGATGCATTGTTTTAAACCTTAGCATGAGCTTTTACATAGCAGGACATACATTAAATCTGCTATAGATATGATATGGATACACTGCATTACATTAAACTTTAATAATGCAGTTTGGCCTGTTATAACAAGTTATTGCATTAAATTTAATATTGAGATGCTGACAAACTAATTTGTTTCAGTGTTCACACAGCCATAGTGTTCCTTGTAATTGTTGATTGTCTAAATAGTATACCTATTACTGTGAATTAAAGCCATTGTGACCTGGAAATAGACAAGCTATGTTCCAAACAAGACTAGGAAACTTGAGATCACAGACTGTGTGATAGTTTCACATGTCCATTCCCTCAATGAACGTAAGTAGATTGTCGAAATGTTTAGTCATGATCATTGATTACTGGAAAAAACAACATTATAACTGCTCTCATGAAGACTAGGGTTGGATTTAAGTCTGAGGCAAGCTAAAGAGCAACAGGATTATGTTGCCAAACAGACCACCATATACTATATTGGAATTTGCAATGAATTCAACATTGCCTATGACCTCTGAAACATTTTCTTTATCAGGAGCTGACAGACAGGCAGAATAAAAGTCAAATCTCAAACCGTGAATGCCTCATAATATACACGTGTCCACGCTCCAGTAAGAATACTCAGTGACCTTCCGCGGGGTACATTAGTGATGTCCCATATCGGAGCCTTGCCCTGTGGGATGGGATGGGGAGAAGCCGAACAATGTTGTAACACGATTATTGGAGCAAAGAAGAAGCAGCGGCTTTGTTGACTGGCAGTCATTCTGGATTGCTGTTACCAAAACAGATTGATTTACGTTGGCGGCGACCCACCAGAGACACCTGAATGTCACCTTTCCACATCACTGCAAGGGAATATGCTGGATAGATAGACGATCGAATAGTGAAGGTTAGCATCTGTGGAGAAAGACATGAAGAGTGAATAGGAAATGTGAAAGGAAGGATTTCTAGAGTGAGGGACTAGAACAATAAGAGCTATATGGAAGCGCTGAGGGTCCCTGCCCTCTGACCGCCTCCTACAATGGGTTTTGAGAAAGTGAGGAGAGAGGACATGAGGAGGATGAAGTTTAGCAGAGGCAATTGGGATAAAGAGAGCCAGGTGAAATAAGGAGTGTAAACAATATAGACCTATCCCAATGGACATGAGAAAGGCAGGAAGGGATTGACCTTTCTTGGTTTCCACAGACTGCCTGACGTACCCTTGTTAGTCTTATTCTGTTAGGTGGTGGCCCATATAAAGAAAAATTGTTGACACATAATTTACCCTCTTTTTACCAAAGAAATAATATGGAAACCTCAATGTAATTATAGTCAACTCTGTAAATTCTGATAAATATTGACATGACGATTGATCACAGTACTGGAAAGTGTTTAGAACTTTGTTTGAAAACCCTCTGGTTCCAGACACAAAACTATTTCAGTTAGCTATTTCACAGAGTTGGAAGCATTCACTGCCACTTACAACCATTTAGGAGGATTTTCCTGCTGTAACAGTGGTGTTGTGACATTTCTTCCCTCTTTTTTTTGTCCAGCATGCTGAATCTCCATGACCTGATAGTGTTAGCCACACGATATGACAGGTGACTGGCAACGCTAACAATAGCCTTACCAGACAGGCAGCCCAGCATTAGAGACCACCGCATGATAAATTACCCTCATCAGCCTGTTTCTCCGCCAGGCCCTTTAGGTCAGCAGATAGCACAACGTGACATTTTTACCTGTACTGTATATGCAAATACCTGCCAATCAATTAACGAGTTGCTCCTCTGTCTTCCCACAGCTGCACATTGGGATTGCAAAAATTGATTGGGGAGCAAAAATCAACATAAGAGCCTGCCAAGAGTACAGGGTCATTGGGACAGAGTGGAAACAAAACATGTTTTCTCAATTCTATGGACTCTTTTCAGCGGCTGCTTTGCCATTTCACTCTATTATCCAGTGAATTTCAAGAGACTACAAACGATTCCATTTAGGAAAATTGAATAACAAATGGCATCGATGCAAGCCCCAAAAGAATTTCTGTAGCTGAAGAGATCAATATACTTTATGTCAATTTCTATCAAACTGAAAGTACATTGTTAGCTTGGAAGGGGAAATAATGCAGACACAATCAGTAATGTTGTGGGAAGGTGTTTAAAATGGATGGGGAGGTCAATTTTTTACATCACATTTTCTTCTTGAAAAGGGATGTAATACAAATGTGAGAAGAATGTAGATACGTTGCCAAATAATGCAATGGAAAACTGTTGCTGAGGACAGGACAGCAAGATTGTAACATTACTATAAGGAGAGTGGGAGTGAGAAAGAATGAGAGAGTTGAGAAACAGAGTGAGGGAATTTGTGTGGTTATGATTTCACATATGTGGGTATATATCACATTTATGTCCCTGGTAGGACATTGGTGCATATTGAATTGATGAAGCATACGTTAAGCTTCTGACAGGAGAGGGGTCTAGTGTTTGAATTATTCACAGTGCAGCACTCACACACCACCAACACAATAGCATCAACACATACTCATATAATGACATCTAATTCAGGCCGAGGGAAAATATAATTGGCCCTCTAACCCGAAAGTGCAATACAGTCTCATCCTACATCTGGCTGCCTGTGTTTGATGTGTGGGTGTGAGTGTGTGTCTGGGTGGGTGTTTGAGTGCACTGCTGTGTGCATGCTTGCTTTCATGTTTGATGTTTGTGTTGTGTGTGTGTGTGTGTGTGTGTGTGTGTGTGTGTGTGTGTGTGTGTGAAGCTGGGTGACATGCTAATGTTACATTTGAGTACAATAATTTAGGATGGAAGGACTAGCAATGTGAAACTTTCATTTGCTATCCAAAGATAACTCACTGAAACTAATAGAAGTCAAGGCTTTTTTTCTTTAAATTCACTATTATGTAAAATATGTCTGGTATTGTGCTGTAAACTGCATAATTCTGTAATGAATTTCTCTTCTGAGCAGCAAGTTTTGTCTGGAAATGTTATCAGTGTAGTAGCTTGCCTTTCCTGTCAGGTGAATGCACTTGCAATCTTGGCTTTCCTTTCAGGTGAATGCACTTGCAGACAGATTAACACAGAATGTAGATGTGCAAGATCTTCTGTCAAACCAATGGATCTTTATAGAGAGATAAAGATCCATCCTCGGCCAGGATCTTTATAGCACTGCCAACACAAAGTTGAATCCTTTTTAGCTATCAACATAAAAACATTTAATCCCTGCGAATGAGGACACCCATACTATACACAAAGAAAGCAAAGAGAATTTAATTATACAACTATTTCAGTGGGTAATCCAGGCGTAAAGTTAGACATAACAGCTTGAAATGATTCTGAATCACTTGTTTTATGATTTTAAAGGTTATTACTGAAAGGTACAATATGTAGTTTTCCAAAACAATAACAAAAGACATACTTTGCATTAAAAAAGCAAATATCACTTTACCTATATTATATATATTTCTTAGTTGTGTACTTACATTATCCTAAAACATTATCCTAAAACATCCTAAGACACGGGACGTTTTATTTTGTTGCCGTCAATGGCGTCATATAACCTTTGACTCCTCTAGTTGCTCAAAGTTCCAGGGAACCGCCAAACATAACGTGAATAAAGTTATAATATATTTAACAATACATTACTTTGTCAGTGAACATTTTTTCTGCCGGAGACACTAGATTGGCAGGTTATCATTGATGACGACAACAAAAGCAATGATCCCACACATCTTCCCGACGTCATCCAAGTACATCTCTTGCTGTTGTTTTGATTGAGAGACCCCTAGTGGCCAAAAACTACATATTGTACGTTGAACTAGATATTTTGTCTTACTTTTAGAATTCTTACCAAGTTTAATTTTCTCGGTTTACTGGTGGAATAGTTCGCTTACTTTAAGTATCTTTCACCTTAAAATAGCTACTTAAAAGGACCCTCCAGCCCTCAAACACCTCAAAATCATTTTCAAGGTCATTTTTCATAGTGACAAAAACACTGTTTCAATGTGTTCTGAACTTCATAAACTGGCCTTTGTAGTGACAGTGATGTCAATGAACCTACAGGGGAGGAGATCAGTTGACTTCCGTATTTGTTCTCGTTACACCCCTGAATCAAGTTGATTGGATACTAAAACTGCACACTTCGTGCGGGAATATTTAGCATTTTATTCTTCTGTAAATAGCTACATAGCTATATATGAAGAGTTAGAGTCTGAGTTTTTCCAACAATGGCAAGTGCAAGTGAAGAAATACCTGAAGAGCTGGACAATTTCAACTTTGATCAAGTGTTATTGATTGGTAATATCCAATCATATGTTTGAGCTTGAATAAAGTGAGGAGGATATATGGGAAGGGCTCCTGCCCAACTTTATCTGTTGAATCAATATAGCCAATGTTTTGCTGGTGTCCACCGGGGTCGAGCTCAGTGGCAACTCCTGCTAAGAAGATGATTACATCTGTTTGTTAGATAATTCGAGTTTCAATGCTGAAATGGACCAAAGTGTTTTAAAAAAAACAGCCAGGCCCAGATGGAAGACCAAATTTTCATAGGTAAGGAGCTGATTACCATTATCTACCTGGCTGGGGTTAACATTTATTAGCTTCAATGTAGCATCTTGTAATTGTGTAAATTCTTGGAGGAAAAAATGTAAAATTAATAAAAATGTCTAACAGAATACTTCTAACTCTGTTCTTTTTTTTAAATTTGTAGTTTATTACCATTTCATAAACATGATATGTACATATTCTTGAGTAATAGATTCAAGGCTAACAAAAAACCCTGAGACAGACATCTAAAAAGACTCAACTATATACATATATACATATAACTATATACATATAGCATATTCAGTAAAATAAAGAAATACAATCAGGCCTATTAGATGTGACATAGTTAACCCATCTTCCCCAATATGAACCAAACATCTCCATTCTATGATTTACATAGGCTGTTATTTACTCCATCTTATAAATTTCAGCCACCGTATCCATCCATGAGTCTACTGTCGGGCTTTCCTGCAGTAGCCATTTCTTAGTGAAAAACTCTGTTCTATTTAAAGCCAGGGTGGTTGTATACTTTATTTCCAAACAATTACACCAAAATGACCAAAAGACAAGTTAAAGTAATGGGTGAGTAGCTAAATGCCTAACTATTTAGTTGTCTGGGGTTTTCATGCAACCCCCAGCCTATTTGGAGTGGAGGTGGCATCATTAGCTTCAATGTAACTATCAGTGATTGTGTAAATACTTTGAGGAAGGTCTTTATGCTAAATTTGACTAATTTGAAATTCTGCTAAATTTGACTGCACCGAAGCGACTCACACTTAGCATGGTACTGCTAGCTACCCAGCTAATCATAAAACCGTTTTGTTTACTTCATCAATAATTTGCTTATTAATAATAGCTACGCTACCGAGTGAAGTTCATGATGGTAATCGAATAGCTGTAGTGTTGTTTATCATGATATCTACTGTAAAATGTATGCTAACATTATACACTGAACAAAAATATAAAACACAACACTTTTGCCCCCATTAATCATGAGCTGAACTCAAAGATCTAATAATTTGTATACGTACAAAAAAGGCCTATTTCTCTCAAGTATTGTTCACTAATCTGTCTAAATCTGTGATAGTGAGCACTTCTCCTTTGCCGAGATAATCCATCCACCTCACAGGTGTGGCATATCAAGATGCTGATTAGACAGCATGATTATTGCACAGGTGTGCCTTAGGCTGGCCACAATAAAAAGCCACTCTAAAATGTGCAGTTTCATCACATCACAGCATAATGCCACAGTTGTCACAAGAGCAAAACTGACAACTCCCACGCAGTGATTTAAAGCCACAACAGATGGATTCAGCTCCATGGCCAGCTCTGCAGCCTACTGAATTATTTGTGATTCCAAAAAAACACCCTCACACCCCAGTACAACTTTATAATTAAAATGTTACAGGGCGACCATTCAAACATTGTAGTATTGAAATATTATATTGTGGTTTGAATCTTCTTTCTGATGCTGTAATTTATGTTGTTTTAGACATAACCCTAACACAATTTTACCTGCTACATTGATGGCTTGTTTACGGCCCACATTTTAACCTCTTCGAGCTCACGCTACCGGCCGCGGGAGAGTTGGGCCAAAACGTGAATAGAATCATTGCTCACAAGTGCAGATTTAACTCTGCATATACATGGCTTATATGTACAGAAACCTTAGAATTTCACGAATTTAGCAAAGATATCCGATTTACAATAGCTATAACAAGAATAAAAAGCCATGTTATTATGTGACTTGAGTGCAATGTAAACAAAACCGTCCGTTATTGGGACTGAGCTAATACATCCACGGCTGACAAAGAAAAATGTACTTACAGTCAGCTATCTTTCTTGGATTCGTTGTCAAAAGGGTCCCAACAATAAAATGAAGCATTGTTTTCGTTGTTATAATAAATTTTGTTATGTGAAAACAATCAGAAACATCATGCAACTTTACCGCAAATCACGTTGTGTATGAAGACTCACCCAACTATTTCCGAACAATACACCATCTAAAACGTTTCCGAGCCACCCAATACTTCCTGATTCGTATACCTTAGGTAATGTAGATGTAAAAAAATATCTTATTTGTCATTTTACGCAACCGGAAGATATAGATAGGTATCTCTTTGTCTGTGTAGTACCTCTGTCATTACGCACAGAAATGATGTCACAGTACTTACTTGAGTGACAGTAAGGAAAGCAAATCATAACCGAATCATCTGAATGTAATCTTGTTAGAGAGCCAATTAGCAGGGCTGTTCAGTCAAATAGTATTGATCCTTCTGATCAACACAGAATATAAGCTGCAGTCGCGTGTAAAATTATTTCTTGTATGCTGATTTCTAGCTTTATGCCTAGCGGTTGCACAGCGGTATTCGTTACGCAAGAGATAGTTTGCAAGACAAGAGATTCTGTTTTCAAACTTTTACAAGATGCCTCCCAAAGGTGAAAAAAGTTTGTCCAAGAAGAGAGATATCCACGTTCAAGAAGCTTTGGAGGAAATTTTCAGAGAAAGTGACTCCGAAGTGCTTGATTGTCTTGACTCTGGGAGTGAGCATAGCTTCGACTCATCAGATGAAGAAATGTTTTTGGAAGGGAAAGATCCACT
>JACXGM010022570.1:0-16972 GCA_016801145.1 Umbra pygmaea | reverse complement strand
TAGTGTACATTCAACTGGTGGTATAGTCCTCACAATGCTTAACGTAGTGTACATTCAACTGGTGGTATAGTCCTCACAATGCTTAACATAGTGTACATTCAACTGGTGGTATAGTCCTCACAATGCTTATGCCAATTATCATACAAAAAAGGTTGCATGAACTATATACAGTATAATTTAGTAATAGTGCCCCTTACTGGAGTGTTTGGGGACAGTGAGTCCAGCCTCACTGTGGGCCATTACATGTTTTATTGACTGTTTCATGACTCTCTGTGGCATCATATCATCCTCAAAATCGATTATCTCTATTTCGTCAAGTACACACAATGGACCAGTCAGCCTCAGGAGAAGAGGTAGCAGGTGAGGGGTACATAGACAGTTTTCCTCTGGGTGCAGTTCCCAGCTGGCTAGTGAGTTATTCCCTGCCTGCTCCATGCCAAAACCAGATGGTCTGCTAGACACACCCATGTTGGTGGCTCCCGCCTGCCTTGTTGCCAGTACCAGATATTTCGCCCACAGTGCGACGACCAGGGGCTCTGATACCTGCACCAGAGATTGGGGCGCCGGCCCCAACGGTGCAGCCAGAAGAGATCAGCCCCCTGCACTGGAGACCGAGGTTCCTCCCCCAGCGGCAGAGTCTGGGGCTCTGCCCTATACAATACAGTTAGTTCCTGCATTACAGCACCTCCTGCCGAACCCTGTAGCCCAGCTACTTCTCCAGGTACCAGGTGCACAGCCCCCTCCACCGGCGCTGGCCACATCGCCCCACACTACTGAGGCTGGAGGTCCATCCAACGCCTCCTACAGTTGGTGCCAGCTGCCTGGTTGTGCCATTGGAGTTGCCATCTGAATAGGGGCCTGCTCCTTTGTGGGGGCCAACAGTAATGCTGCCCCCTCCTGGAGTGTTCGGGGACAGTGAGTTTAGTCCATTCCATGTTTTATGTAACATTTCTACCAGACTCTTTGTGGTGTCGTATAATCTACCCTATCAATGGTCTCTATTCCATTAAGTACAGCTTATTTAAGTTCCTGGTTGTTTGGTGTCTGTTGTCAGTTATTGTCTATATGTACTGTAGTGTTCGTGTTAGGTGTCAGTGGAAATTATTTAATGTTTGAGGCTCCCTGAAGTCTGTTTTCGGTATTATTCATTTTCTGAACTTTCCGGCTGTCTCTGTTCGTCTCTGCACCAGCTAATACAATCTTTACAAATGTAATGTAATTGGATTGCAGATGTTATGGGGCTATTTTGTCTACTACTGTAATGTATGCTCGCTGAGCACTTGCTATGATCAATTACATTAGAAAATGTTTACTGTATCAGAATATATTATGCAAAAACCTGGTTGTCTCTGCCAGAACTCTGAAACTTGTCCATAAGTTGATCTTCCAAGCAGTAAGGTAATGGGACAAATGGAAATCCACTAAGAAAAAGGTTACCCAGGGTCTGGAAAGGTTATGTATAGGAGTAGTCTACTATTCCTACCAACGGGTGTTCCAATCTCACATTTTTGAAAAAGACCAAGTGCTGTAATCTTTGAGAGGATAATACAGTATTCCTGGAAATGTGTGTCTGGTGTCATATCCCAACTTTAAAATCATACTTTACTTAAAATCAATGTTTACTTGCTGACCAAAGTTAATCGCTAAGAATGGCTTTGTGTTGTATGAACTTTTGGTGTTCGTTAAAAATGTGTTGCTTTTAATTGGTAATCTGTAAATTAGCCTATGACGTGGGTGCAGCAAGGTAGCCTAGTAGTTAGAGCAAATCACTAGTCCCCTAACAATCAGTTACGACAATTAACCCTTAAAGCAGATTGTTCGGGGGGTCCGTCATGAAAGGGGCTGGTTTCACAGAGAACAGTGAGACTCTCCTGAATTAAAGTAATACCTCCGACATGTGTGCTCAAGCTACTCTAGTGCATGTGAAGCCAGACATGTAAAATGATGTGTATATTTTGGGTCTTGCTGTGGTCCTAAACCAATAAATCAGTGAAGAAACATATCAGTAGATCATAGGAAAACATGTATTAGTGAGATTACTGTAAAAATATATTTCTTGTTTATAGCATGTGGCCATGGTACTGAACTTCATCCCATCAACACCCCAAATACAAGCTGAGGTTCCAAAAATCACAGTTGGAGCTTTGAAAATCATATAGTGTGACATACTGTATGTGTCCCAAAAATATCTTGAAAATTACTTTGCCCAGATTCCGGATTTTGTATCTACTCCAGGTGTGTGTATGTACTGTAAGACTACCCTAACCTGCATCTTATATACATCAAATGCTCTTATTATGGTTTGCACACTTTTATTATACACATGTTTGTGCTTGAAAATTAATCAATAAAATTTATTTTATAAAGCCTTTTTTACAACAGCAGTTGTCACAAAGTGCTTTGACAGACACCGGGCCCAAAACCTGCAAGAGCAAGTAACACAAGTGATGCACAGTGTAGGTGGAGCCTAGGAAGTAACCTAGAGAGGCCAGACTCAAGGGGCTGGCCAGTCCTCTTCTGGCTGTACTAATAAAGGCTAATGAGGCACCAATCTGTGTCAGACAGGGTTGAGAAAAGTGTTTGTTTACTTAAACATTGAAATTGATTGTTTGGTTAGGGTGGTACTGTACATACAAACAATTGAATTTAAAAAAATCTATGAACAGGCCAGCAATCCCAAGTAAAAAATAATAATATTTAAATTATCATCCAGTATTATACTTCTAGTATACTTATCTTTAAACCAACCAAGTATGTATTAAATATATTTCATTATATTTGAATTACACTTTCAAATATATTAGATTTAGGATAAATAAAATACATTTCAAGTACAATTATGTATACTTTTTTTGCTTGGTAAAAAAGTACAATGGTGGGTTTCGTCTCGCAAGCATATCCACAGTGACAGCGGAGTACATTTGAAAATTGTTCCAGAATTGGGACTGGTGTCAGACAAAAAGTTAAACTGTAATTGAAGTGGGGTCATTTGCTCACAACATGAAGCCTATGTGCTTGAAGGGTTTTTTGTTCATATTCATTAGAATTTCAAAACTGCATAAAAACAGCTTTGGTTGAATATCAGTGCAGTGGGTTTGTAGCATGTGTTACCCAACCATGGTGTTATTCTATTAGTGGACAACAGGTCATGGGCTGTGTGACTGTGAATCACTGTCAAACCAGTTATCTCAGTAATACGGGAAACCACACAATCACCTATGGATGCAAATACACCCACACCGATCCAGCCCCCTAAGTAGGACAGTCGATTAACCCTCCTCTACGGGGATGGTGTTATGATTTTAGATATTTGATATTGGTCTAAAAGTGGGGCTAAATTGCTTCTGTGCTGGTACAGTATCTCCAACCTGACAATCAACATCAATCCAGATGACATCTAATGCACACACAATGACAGCAGGGAACATCAGCACATATTTACTCATAAACAGGGTACGCAGTCATCTGATAAATTAATGAGTGAAAGTCTGTTTTAATGTACATACTGCAGGGCCTAGTTAAATGCCCACGAGCAGTGGAGGGAAATATTGCAAAGCAAATGAATGTACTTGTCACCATTACAGTTAATGACAAACATCTGCACATGTGCACAAGATTGTCTCTTATTCCCTTCAGGATAATAGCTGTGTGACAGTGGTCACTAAGGATGTCATCACGTTTTTGTTGACTTCCTCTCCATCTCCGGGCCAGAATCTCAGAATACACTGGATATTTTTCAATAATCCATTTATTTTGAAAAACAGGTTAAGAGGCCTTGAGAATATACAGAAAGTTGAGAATTCTAAACACATATCTGAAAAAAACGTACGATCTCAGAATTTCTCCAAAATTACGTTCTCAGGAAACTATTTTGAAAACCTGAATTACGTTATATGCCAACATATTTAGTTTTTTTTGCGTTTGAACTGCACGTTTCATTATTAGGCTATATTTGTACCTCAATGACGTTGCTCCGGTACATTTCGTTTAGCGGGTTTATGCGAGGACATTCCATACATTCCATACCGTTCAAAATTATATTGCAACATTCACAGTTAAGGTTAGGTAGGAAGATACTAACGGTTAAGGTTAGGCATGAGGTTACTAACGGTTAAGGTTAGATATGACGTTACTGAGGTTAAGGTTAGAATTAAGGTTAGGGTTAACATTACAAAAACCGACAATCGCCTGTCTGTATGACACAAACAATGTAGAACAAAACACACACAAGGTGCCGGTCTGGATTTGAACTCGCAAAAACACTGGCATGCAAGTCGCGGATTTATATGCCCATCCACCTTCCCCGACCTCTACCCTAGCAAAAACGATGCTATTTACATGCTACGTCATGATCTTCATATGTTCATATTTAACGTTATTTGAGTGTTCAATTTAGTTCCCTACAAACGTAATTGACACTCTCATACGTTCATATTTCACATATTTCGGTTTTACAAAATAGTTCCTTCAGAACCTATTTCATGTGATTTAGGGCTGATCTGAAACCACTAATCAATCCCTTATTCGATAAAATAGGGTGAAAACATCACTTGGCCAATGAGAAGAAATAGCAGCATAATGTGGTTTCTAATCTAATATACTTTGTTGGTTTAGTTTGACTCATTTGACAGAGCACAGTGCTTACAATGCCAGGTTACAAGTTTGACTCTGAGAGGAACCGGTGTGAAAAGGTATACAAAAATGTATTCACTTACGCCAGTACAGTAAGATGATCTGAATAAGAGTCTGCTAAATGACAAGACAAGTTGTTTTTCATATGAAACAATTTATGTGCACGTCTATGAGCCTGAGCAGATCTCAGTGTGGGCTCTTATAACCAGGGTGCGTTTGAAAAGGTCAGGCTCGTTTTTCAGGTCTCTTCACAGTCGCATTGATGTTCTTGGCTGTCCTCTGGGTGATCGTTAGGAACCCATTAATCAAGCAACAGCAGACATTGTATGCAATTTGGCCACTGTTGTTTTTTGCCGCTGACATTCCTTGGTCTTGAGAATGGCTAAATTGTTTACCCAGAAGTTGGTAAAGCACAATGTTTAGTTGCCCTTACTATCTGAATGTTGTAGCGGAATAGTGATTTTTTTCAAAGACCAAAGTCTAAGACCAAAGTCATATTTACAACAATGACCTGGGGGCAATGTTACAGTGGAAAAAGGAGTAATTACAGCTTTTTCCTTAGTGGTTAAGGGGTTAGAACCAGAAAACCTTCAGACACAAGTCACATGCCCTCACAACTAAGCCACCTTTGTGTACATTCCAGTGTGCTAAATTGCTTAAGTAAGTGAATTACTATGTAATGCTTTGCCAATGTAACAACATTTAAACACTATGTTATTCACTTTTTGTAAAGTTTTAGCTACCAAGCATGTTATTCGCCAGGACATTCTAAGCCTAGTATAATGTATTTACCCACATTTGGTAAATAGTACTGTCACTGTGAAGAGTTCTTGCCTTGAATAATTCCTTTGCAGGCATAATTTGTATGAATACATTTGTGCTCATAAGTTTGCATACCTTGGCTTATTTTGACAATATGACTGTTATGTAACGCTAGTTATCATATGACATTAATTATCACACAGTTGTTTGGCTGCTTTGTAAACCCAATCTGCCCTGATCAAAAGATTACATACCCTTGAATGATGGGCCAAGTTGACACAAACAGGTTAACATGTCAATTAAAGTTTAATTCCCCACACCTGTGGGATTGTAAAATGCAATTAGTGTCTGTGTAGAAATAGGCATTGAGGTTGTTAGTTCTCACGTGGATGCACTTGGGCAGGCTAGATACTGAGCCATTGGGAGCAAAAAAGAACTGTAAAAAGACCTGCGTAATAAGGTACTGGAACTGCATAAAGTTGAACATGGATATATAAAAATATATCCAAAGTCTTGCAGAGTCTTGCCAGTCAGTACTGATCAATCGCTTATTAAGAAGTGGAACCAGGGATCTCTTGATAACAAGCCAATGTCAGGTAGACCAAGAAAGATTTCAGCCAACACTGCCAGAAAAAATGTTCAGGATACAAAGAAAAACCCACAGGTAACCTCGGGAGACATACAAGCTCCTCGTTTCAAGGAGCACAATACAAAGATACTTAAACATAAATGAGCTGCATGGTTGAGTTGCCAGAAAGGATCCTTTACTGCGCCAGTGCCATAAAAAAGCCAGGTTACAACACCTTGACAGCCAACACCAATGCCTCACAGCTTCTGTCACATTGTAATTTGGAATGACATGACCAAAATAGAGCTTTATGGTCATAACCATAAGCACTATACTTGGAGAGGGGTCAACAAGGCCTATAGTTATAAGAATACTATCCCCACTGTGAAGCATGGTGGTGGCTCACTGATGTTTTGGGGGGGGGGGGTGATATTCCAAAGGCACGGGGAACCTTATGAAGATTAATGCATGTTATCCTACAATTCTGGCAGACAATTTGCATTCTTCTGCACGAAAGCTGTGCATGGGTCTCTCTTGGACTTTTCAGCACGATAATGACCCTAAGCACAAGGCCAACTTGACCCTCCAGTGGTCACGGTAGAAAAAGGTGAAAGTTCTGGAGTGGCCATCACAGTCTCCTGACCTTAATATCATTGAGCCACTCTGGAGGGATCTCAAACATGCGGTTTATGCAAGATGACCAAAGACTTTGCAGGCAATTTGCCAAGACGAATGGGCAGCTATGGCAACTGCAAGAATTCAAGGCCTCATAGAAAACTAGAGGAAAGGATTGCATGCTGTCATTGACGCTAAAGGTGCCAATATGCCCTATTGAGAACTGAGGGTATGCAGATGTAGTGTGTTAGTACTTTGTAAGTTCATGTACAATGTATTGTAGACATTTGTGCATGTAACACTATCAAAGGTTATGACTACTTCATTATTAAATTTGCACTGTGCAGAATTCAGCATAGTAAAAAAACCTGACTCTTTCCGTGAGCGCCTTCCAAAGCTGTAGAATATTTACTTCATGACATTGTTAGGATTAATTCTATATGAGCATACACATTTTAGAATGTTCTAAACAGTGGTAAGGAGGTCATCTCAGACTCTGAGGCCTGTTGCTTGCTGTAAGTTCTAATCAGTCAGCACTCTTACCTCTATGCTGAGACAGTCAATGATATCTGTGCTACATGTGACTACAGGCAGCTGATAGCTCATAGCTCTATCTTCTGATAAACTATGGTATTACCCCAGAATAAATGTATGTGTGTTCACACACCACACTGCCTTGCAGGTCAGTGTGACATAGAATATGCTTCTTGAAGATGCCTGACTCTCTAGGGAGCCCACTGATGACATCAAGTCAAGGACACAGTCCCAGAACATAATCGGCAAGCAGGACATTACAGAGAGGAGATGTTGCTCAAATATGATCGAATTTCTTATCTGTATGATGCTCAAGGATGTGGTCCCCAAGTAATATAAAGAGAAAGACATGTTTAATTATCGGGGCAATCACAGGAACAAGCTAACGAGACCAACCTACACTGCATTCCAAATTAGTATGCAAATTGGAATTAAGTGTCAAACATTAAATATTTTGTTTTTCAATCAAACTCATGGATGGTATTGTGTCTCTGGGCTCACTGAAATCAATCTCAAATACCTGTGATAATTAGTTTTCCAGGTGAGCTCAAGTAAAGGAAAACTACTTAAGAAGGATGTTCCACATTACTAAGCAGGCCACAGGTTTCTAGCAATATGGGAAAGAAAAATGATATCTCTGCTGCGGAAAAGCGTCAAATGGACAAGGTATGAGAACATAAGATATTCCACGAATACTTAAGCGTGATCATCATAGAGATTTGTGGCTGATTAAGAGCACACATGGGTTTGTGCAGATAAATGCATAATGAGGAAGGTTACTGTCAGACAAATTCATCAGATTAAGAGAGCAGCTGCTAAAATGCTATTACAAAGCAGCAAACAGGTATCCTGGGAGAACCCTGATGGACTTCCGGCAAATTTGAGATTTGCTTTGCAAGTCAGTCTGACCAAGAGCACATTCAATTACAACGATGTCTGCCGCAATGGAATAAGTGTAGGGTTGGGCATCAAGAACCAGTTCGAACTTAGAATCGTTTAAAAAATGTTGATTCCATCGGAATCGTTTGGAAAATTTGGTTAGATTCCGAAGATCGATTCCAAAACGTGCAAGTATTGCTTTCCGTAGCGGCCAGCCAGCCACCGTACTGCCAGGGCAGCCAGGCTGTTGTTGTGTTATCCGCCACCAAGCACACAAAAGTTGCACTCAAAGGTGTGGCTTCATTTTACTTAAAAAACAATCCCAATTTCTTGCATTGGAGAATGAACTACAAATATGATTAAACATTTGCTGAATCAATAAAATTGGGGTGAATAACAACATTACTCAGAATTTTTTCTCTCGTAGATAGACTTAACGTTACGCAAATTGCTAACACAAGTAACGTTAGCAAACCTACTGCTGCTAGCGTTTAACTGCAGCGTAAAACTATGTTCACATTAGCAGTCAATGGAAAAATAACAGCGGATAATGTGGAAGAATGCCACAAACGTTACAGCTTATGTGGTGAAAAAGCTGCACCACTTTGTGTGTCCAGGCCTCCTCTGCACCTATTGAATGGGTGTTCTCAACTGCCGGAGACACAATGTGTGCTGCACATTCGCGCATACTGCCGACAAGGGAATGTGACCCGTTTCAACCCCAGTTATTAAAGAATCGGAATCGAGAATCGATAAGAAACGGAATCGAAAGAAATAATTGCTATCGCGTCTGTTTTAAGCAATTTGAACGTTTCATTTTTGTTAAAATTTGAGCAAAGAACAACACTCGAAGCCTTCATATCTAAAAAAAAAGATGTTGTCGCGGTCTTGTAGACTAGATTTGGCAAAAGTCTGATATATCCAATTGCGCCGAGAGGCATTTGAGCGGCATCCGTTGGTGACGCCCCTTTGGAAATGGGCTGTGAATGAACCTTGCCCTGGTTTCCACCAGGCTAGCAAACATGTATTGGAAGCTGCTGGTGCCCCTGGAGTCCCACGAACCTCAAGGTGTAGGATCCTCCAGAGGCCACCCCTAACCAATGGTTCAAGAATTGTGAAGGTGATATCAAAAAAGGGGTCCTTTGTTAACATGTAACTTTCACTGTTAAGATGTGTCTGATTGAAAAAGCTTTTTTATGTTTTTTATGTTGTCCATAATAATTTAGAACAGAGCATTTTGAGTATTTTATTTTTGAAAGAAATACTGTTTTCATATACTCTAACGGTTGGTAACTTGAAAATTATAGTGACTGTCATTTGATTCGACTATTTAGGAAAGTCTGTGTAAAATATAATTTGCATAATAATTTGGATCGTGGTGTATTGTGAAACGTGAATAGTTTATTGGATTTCTTTTAAAGATCATGGAATACAACAGGAAACAGAAACGAGTTCCATTGTTACTGCTCAGATTCTACACTTAGTACTTTTAAAAGCCTATTTATGTAGTTATGGTGACGTCTTTATGTTGTGGTACCTAGTAGCAATGTGAGGCATATTATGGTTTATAAATGATATTGTATTCCATACACAGTATTTATGCCATAGGTTCTTCATTATTGTGCCCACTGTATTTTAAGACCACATGCTCACATTTTAAAATGCAAAATGTTTACAGGTATAATTCTTAAGGTTTGGAATATCGCTCAAGTATTTCCACTTTTTAAATGTGGTGATCCTAGTGATTTAACCCTCCCACTGTCCTTAGTTAAAAATGACCTGTCATTGTGTTCAACCAGCTTGTATTTATATTTTTTGTATAATTTGTGAGGAGACAGCAATCATTTCTGTAGGCGAAGAGACTGTAACAGTCTCTCGTTCTCTCCGTCTCTTTTTGATGTATCCTTGGCGGAGAATAAGTGTGGCTCTGACAATGTCCTCCTCCTTCGTAGTGCTAGTTTTGCAGTCTTTCCAATAATAATTTCCTTTCTGTGGGACCTCTGGTGCACTGGCACTTTTCCCTCAGCACAAAGCACCTAGGGGGAGCAGCTCATCTGGCCTGGATCAATTTGAAGTCAGAGCCAGGATAAAAGCTCTACGCAGGAGGAGTCTTACAAGTCCCAGTCCCAGCATGTGGACAGTGAACAAACAGGCACAGCTGCAGAACATTAGGGGGGGGGGAGTGGTGGGAGTATTTCCAGACTCCCAAGAAATTACAATAAAACATGAGACATTTCAGTAGTCTGCGACTGATTCCCAATCTTGTTACTGTACCAAAAAAATGAATTTAGTTCTGAAGGACCGCCACTGACGGACCACTGAATGTTAGTTCTACCGGTAACCCTATGTTGGCACGAGTGTTCTCAAGTATCTCCCACGAATAGGCCTAGTACCTCCAGGGGTTCTAGTACCACTGGTTGAGAACCACTAGTCTAAAACATTAGATTGACAAGAAACTAAGAAAACGCTAATAAATGGCTCGATTCATTTTAATGAAGGGAGCGTTGCAAGTGAGTGGCTCGTTGACACACAAACGTATCACTCAACGCGATGCTTGCGTGGCTATCTGACATTGTTGCGTATTGTGTTACGGAACGTACGGTATGTACGCGATGTAGGTGGACATGTCTGTGCATGTAACAGCCCTCCTCTCTCGTTGTGCAACCAGCTACACAAATCATGTCATCGATAGTGCCATGTACTGTACATATGTGAGACCGAGGACTTCAGCGTGGGGGAGGGGAAGTTCTCCTAAAGACCGGTGCTTCCATCTCCCCTTCAGGACCACCCGCAGGGACGGACTAGCCATCGGGAGGATCGGGAGTTTTCCCGAACGGCCGGTCCATTCCGGGCTGAACAGGACAGCATATTGTACTTTGACGGCCGGTCGGCCAGTTACAATCGTGGACGTATTAAAACAAGTAATAGTAGGCTGAAATGGACTGGCTGTTGCGCTCTGGCCCGGCCGTTAATTCAAGATAGAAAGTTCCTCTGTATTTAGATGAGGAGAAACCCAGAGTGAATGACGAACAAGGGGAGCGACGGATACCACCCCCCCAACAAATTTTTGTCTCAGTCCCTCCCTGACCACCCGGGTATGTGCACCTAGGGCTGGGCGATATGGCCAAAAAATAATATCATGTTAAAAAATAAATAGTTTTTTCGATACGATATGCCTGACGATATATTGAAATATATATATATATATAGGACCTGCTGTGACTTGATTAAATTAAAGTGTATAGTCTGCTGTATAAACAAATAGAAACAATACATACAAAAAATATTGATTGACCTTGTTATATTTCTGTTTAGAAGTTTCAGGTAAAACTGAACTACAAGTAATATGAAATACTCATTATTTGTTGGCTGTTTCTTTGTTTCAGAACAAATCCAACTTTTATCACAATATGTAGATATGGGATATTCTTCTCAATATTATTTTCAAAAACTCGATAACGATAAATATTGAATTATAGCCCAGCCCTATGTGCCCCCATGCCCGGATTACCCAATGGGCATTATGGGCATGGGACGATAAACCTGCATTCTATCTGAATTCCAGCTAGGGGTGATACGTCTGGTTGCAAAAGAGCTTGGTTTCTGTAATAGTCTATGAGAATGAGAGACATAATATACTTGATTTATTACCTCAGTAAACATTTCCATTCTGAGTATATGGTCCCAATCGCTAGATTTAAGCCTTCTGCTGTTTATCATGATGTTAATTTTTTTAATTATGGTCTCGTTGATTTTAAAATTTGCGATAAAGCAAAGGGGCATTTAGGGCGTGGTTATGGCGTTCGGTTGTACAAACAGACACTCAAAGCAGTTGGAATTTCACTTTTTGTTTGGTAAGTAACAATACATTTTGTTTTACATCATGTTTTAATACTGTTTTTCGTTAGCATCCCAATTAATATCTGTTAGCTAGCTAGATTACTCCTCCCTCTAGTCTAAAATAGTCACATCTGCAACCAAGATGTCTGTGCCCGTAACGGCAATTTGGATAACCCAAGTCAGATCTTAACAAACCAATGGGTGACGTCACACATGGCTCCATCCAGTAATTATACAATCTATGGGTGTTACCAGCAAATAGTAACAACAAATCAAAAACATGATTGTGTGGGAGGGGTGGGGGGCCCTACAAGACATTGTGCCAAGGGGCCTCTGAATTCTTAATCCGGGCCTGTGTGCGCCATGTTGAAAGTGATGTACAGTATATTTTTTAGGAAATCGACAACCAAACCTGGAAGCAGGAGAGAGGAAAAGCTATCTATGAATAAAACAGCTGCTTCCAGAATGATGATATGAGGACAACGGGAGGGTTAACAACTAGACACCTATATCTAAGCTTTGTCTTGTGGAAATATTTTAAAAAACATTAACCTTGTAACAAACATGCAGGTGCAGGAGTACACGAAGACAAATGCGAAAGTCGATAAGAAAATCAAACATAATTTAATGCAAAATCGACTGAAAAATAAAGGAGCTACGATGGGCAAAATGTATATCAATAATACAAACACCTATACACATACAACTTACATCAAGACAATAACACACAGGACAAAATAGCAAACACATAACTTTTAAAGGACACTAATGGTGATAAACTGGCAGCTGTATTGATTGCTAGAGACCTATGGTGAACAAAATCATGTGGTTGAAGAGTCCAGAAAAAACAAAAACAATACATATATTATAAACTGGGCTTTGGTGAGCCTAAACTCCCCACACCCTGATCAGTCCAGGGGGAGCACTGTTACAGAACCCCCTCCCAAAGGCTTGGCCTCAGCCAAGCATTACCCTCCCCTCGGGGGGCGACCTCGCTGCCACCACCAAGTGCTGAGCAGGGAGGTGGAGCCCCAGACTCGGCATCAGAGTGTGGTGTGGCCAGTACCAGTGACAGGGGCAGTGCAGCCAGTGGAGCCCCATCCTCAGGCACAGGGGGCAGAGCTTCTTGGTGAGGCACAGCCAGTTGGTCCCCCGGCAAGGGATCTGTAGCAGACAGAGCCACTGGCACTAACATGGAGGAAAACGCTGCAGGCATAGGCGTGGTGGGTGGAGCCGTCGGGAGGAGAAGTGGACATAGGTCTACCATGGTGAAAGCAGACCAGGCGGACAAGGTTCCCACAGTTCAACAAGCGGCCCTAACCATCTGTATTGTCTATGGCCCCAGGTGGTGGAGTGGACAGGGGGCGCACCTCTATCCAAATAGGGTTTGCACTCTGGTGATCACTGTCCATGTCCCCCTCACCTTCCTCTTCTGATCCATCCTGGTCCGTCTCCCAGTAGATGAGGTCCTCTTCATCCTCGCCACCCTATCCCTCGACTCCCTGCTCCTCCTCAAAGTCCTCTGTCCAAGCGGGCTGCTCTCACCTGGTCTCGCTCCACCCCCTTTTATATGATTTTACATCAACACTGGGCAGGTTGCTAGCCCATGTCTGCGATGGTGAGTGGATCTCCCTCCTGAGTCAGTAGCGCTTATCTTCAGCCTCGCAGTGTCTCCCTATCCCCCGTTAGAGAGATCCGGAAGGGCTATAACCTTCTTTTACCACCCCATCATTTCATAGTTGGAGAATTTAATCACCACTGTTTGTTTCAAGATCATTTAGCCTACTCGCAGAAACCTGCGAATCAATACAACAGCGGATGTGGAAAGCCATTTGAGTCTAAATTGATTTTGAAATATAATTCAATTTAATACATTTTAAAAATCCCTTGCGCATCAAACGACCTGGTGGGCTGTATCTGGCATGCGGACCATACCCCCCGTACCGTCATAGTACCACCTCTGCTACTCTGGTCCTGGGTGACATGATACATAAGTAGTATTGATAAAAGGAAGCATTGTGCCGCTCTGATTATTGATTTATCTAAGGCTTTTGACACTGTGGATCACCCATTACTTTTAAATAGGCTGTCATCAATTGAACTAGACCTGGCTGTCTGTAGATGTTTGAAAAATATTGAAAAAGTAGGGCAGAGTCTGTATTCTTGACACAGTGAAAGGTGTTCCACATGGATCAATTGTAGGTCAGGTTCTTTTCACCATTTATATTAAAGATATTCGTTCAGCTATAAATAACTGCAAGCTACACCTCCATGCAGATGATACTGTTGTTCATGCTACTGCCCATACGGCTGACCAGGCCCTTTCTGAGCTTCAACCAACATTTATAGCCATACAGAATGATTTAGTTGAATTGAAACTGCTACTCAATGCAGGCAAAACCTAGTATATGTCATTCTCAAATGCACGTCTAAATACATGTGATCACAATATTTGTAAATTGGATGGTGCCCCCATTGACATTGTTCATGCTTATAGATATTTTGGGCATCTGGCTTGATGATAGGCTCTCCCTTAAAATGCATGTTGAGTTGAGCTGTTTTCAAAATCTTGCAAAGCAATGCATTTAGCACATTCTGTTTAAAAATGATCTTTTGCACAAACTACCAATTTATATTAATTCACTTTTAACTTTTAGATGGAATGGGTCGAATTGCTCAAACTTTTTTGCCCCTAAATGAGTTAATGATGTATTAATAAATTGGATGAACTAGTGGGATTAGGGCATTTTAGATTCTAAGACATCCACTTTGAGGACAAAATGAAGTAGTAACAAAAATGGGCAAGCATAAGGATTTGAGCAGCTTTGACATGGGCCAAATTGTGAAGGCTGGACAACTGGGTCAGAGCATCTCCAAAACTGCAGCTCTTGTCAGGTGTTCCCATTCTGCAGCTGTCAGTATCTTGAAAATGTGGTCCAAGGAAGGAAAAGGGATGAACTGGCGACAAGGTCATGAACGACCAGGGCTCACTGATTTACGTGGGGAGCGAAGGCTGGCCCGTGTTGTTCAATTCAACAGACGAGCTACTGTACCTCAACTTGCTGAAAAAGTTCATGCTGGTTCTGACAGAAAAGTGTCAAAACCTAGTGCATCGCAGTTTGTTGAATATGGGGCTGCTGTTTTGGTGGCAAAAGGGGCCCTACACAATATTATGCAGGTGGTCATAATGTTTTGGCTGATATAAGGTCAAGAAATAATTGGACACTGACACAAGTTTTGTTATTTTGGCTGTTTAGCTAAATATATTCAAGTTACAGTTAAATAATGAATAAGGGCTAAAAGTACAGTCTTTTAGCTTTAATTTCAGGGTATTCACATCCATGTATATATAAATATATACACACAAACATCAGCCACGGTCAGTGGATCTTAATTGGGGATGCCGGGCTCGCATTACCATTCGGACTGGGGGAAACAGAACGGTACCACATAATGGGCTTGATGCGCTACACACCTTTCCATTCGGATATATATATATATACACACGCACACGCATATACATATTTATTTATATATATATCTATATACCTGTATATATATATGTGTGTATACATACTGTATATACACTCACCTAAAGGACTATTAGAAACACCCGTTCAATTTCTCCTTAATGCAATGATCTACTGAACCATCATCACTGCAGTTGCTTTGATGCATTTAGGTGTGTGGTCCTGGTCCTGAACTCCAAATTGAATGTCAGAATGGGAAAGAAAGGTGATTTAAGCAATTTTGAGCGTGGCATTTTTGTTGGTGCCAGACGGGCCGGTCTGAGTATTTCACAATCTGCTCAGTTACTGGGATTTTCACGCACAACCATTTCTAGGGTTTACAAAGAATGGTGTGAAAAGTGAAAAAAATCCAGTATGCGGCAGTCCAATGGGCGAAAATGCCTTGTTGATGCTAGAGGTCAGAGCAGAATGGGCCGATTGCTTCAAGCTGATAGAAGGGCAACTTTGACTGAAATAACCATTCGTTACAACCGAGGTATGCAGCAAAGCATTTGTGAAGCCACAACATGCACAACCTTGAGGCGGATGGGCTACAACAGCAGAAGACCCCACTGGGTACCACTCATCTCCACTACAAATAGGAAAAAGAGGCTACAATTTGCAAGAGCACACCAAAATTGGACAGTTGAAGACTGGAAAAATGTTGTCTGGTCTGATGAGTCTCAATTTCTGTTGAGACATTCAGATGGTAGAGTCAGAATTTGGCGTAAACAGAATGAGAACATGGATCCATCATGCCTTGTTACCACTGAGCAGGCTGGTGGTGGTGGTGTAATGGTTTTGGGAATGTTTTCTTGGCACACTTTAGGCCCCTTAGTGCCAATTGGGCATTGTTTAAATGCCATGGCCTACCTGAGCATTGTTTCTGACCAAGTCCATCCCTTTATGGCCACCATGTACCCATCTTCTGACGGCTACTTCCAGCAGGATAATGCACCATGTCACAAAGCTCGAATCGTTTCAAATTGGTTTCTTGAACATGACAATGAGTTCACTGTACTAAAATGGCCCCCACAGTCACCAGACCTCAACCCAATAGAGCACCTTTGGGATGTGGTGGAACGGGAGCTTCGTGCCCTGGATATGCATCCCACAAATCTCCATCAACTGCAAGATTCTATGCTATCAATATGGGCCAACATTTTTAAAGAATGCTTTCAGCACCTTGTTGAATCAATGCCACGTAGAATTAAGGCAGTTCTGAAGGCGAAAGGGGGTCAAACACCGTATTAGTATGGTGTTCCTAATAATCCTTTAGGTGAGTGTACATATATACATGTGTGTGTGTATATATTTAGACACTGGGACGGACTGGCCATCGGGAGGATCGGGAGTTTTCCCGAACGGCCGGTCCATTCCAGGCCGATCGGGCCATCATATTTTACTTTGACGGCAAGTCGGCCAGTTACAGTACCATCCATCCATCTTCATCCGCTTATCCGAGATCGGGTCGCGGGGGCAGCAGCTCCAGCAGGGGACCCCAAACGTCCTTTTCCCGAGCAACATTAACCAGCTCCGACTGGGGGATCCCGAGGCGTTCCCAGGCCAGGTTGGAGATATAATCTCGCCACCTAGTCCTGGGTCTTCCCCGAGGCCTCCTTCCAGCTGGACG
>JACXGM010022569.1:0-16638 GCA_016801145.1 Umbra pygmaea | reverse complement strand
TGCAAAAGGAAACATGAGTCATCGGCATACATAGATACCTTTGTTTGTAAGCCATGGATTTCCAGGCCCTTAATGTTGTTGTTAGTTCTGATTTTATTGGCTAACATTTCAATTGCAACAGTAAAAAGGTAAGCCGACAATGGACAGCCCTGCTTAACTCCTCTTGACAGATTGAAATGTTGCAAGATATAGCCATTATTTATAATTTTACATCTAGGGTTACTATACATAATTTTAACCCATTTAATAAGAGAGTCTCCAAAATTGTAATATTCCAAGCATTTATGTATAAAGTCTAATCGAACTTTATCAAAGGCTTTTTCAAAATCAGCTATGAAAACTAGGCCCGATAGTCCTGATAGTTCATCGTGTTTTATTGTTTCTAAAACTTGCCTTATATTGTCTCTAATGTAACGTCCATGCATAAAGCCTGTCTGATTAGGATTAATAATATCGGATAAAACATTCTTAATTCTAAGAGCTATGCATTTGGCTAATATTTTGGCATCGCAGCATTGCAGTGTAAGAGGCCTCCAGTTTTTTAAATATACAGGGTCTTTATATGCTCCGCTTGGGTCCTGTTTTAATAGTAATGAGATCAGGCCTTCTTGTTGTGTGTCTGACAACCTACCGTTTACATACGAATGATTAAAACATGCTAATAATGGACCTCTTAATATGTCAAAAAACATTTGGTATACCTCTACTGGGATGCCATCCAATCCGGGAGTTTTTCCATGTTTAAATGTTTTGATAGCTTCAAGCATTTCCTCTTCTGTAATTAATCCTTTGCATGAGTCTCTTTGTGTAGTTGTTAGTTTTAAGTTATTATCAGGGAAAAAACTCATACAATTAATATCTGTTAAAGGTACTGGAGAAGACTGGAAGGAGAACATCTGTTTGAAGTATTTTACTTCCTGCTCTAGTATTTCATTTGGCGAGTCATAAGTGGATCCTTCATTAGTGACTAATTTCAATACATTCTTCTTGGTGGCATTCCTATGTTGAAGATTTAAGAAATAGGATGTGCATTCTTCTCCATATTGGCTTCCTGTTTTGTAATAAAGCCTCATTCACCTTTCCAGCCAAACTTGCCCTTGTTAAAATGACCATCCTTCCGGTACTAGACTTTGGTGATGTAATTTACAGATCTGCATCAAACTCTCTGCTTCGAAAATTATATGTTGTGTACCACAGCGCCATCCGTTTTATCAAAAATGCTCCATATAACACCCACCACTGCAGTCTCTATCCACTAATTGGCTGGCCTTCACTACACACCCGGCGTCAAACACACTGGTATCATCTAATCTACAAGTGTCTCCTAGGCAAAACCCCACCTTACCTGAGATCATTAATCTCCAGAGCAACACGCTCTCTCAATCTTAATGCTTCACACAATTTACTGTCCAAACTTGATGCCCAAATCATCAATGAAACCACCAGGTACAACCCAAAATCCACAAAGAAGGGCACACTCATAGATATTGCCCTAACTAATATGCCCTCTAAATACACCTCCAGTGTCTTCAGCCAAGACATCAGCGATCTCCTTCCAGTTCTCTGCTGCTAATGATTGGAATTTTCTACAAAAATCCCAGAAGCTTGATTCTATTGTCCCGCTAACTACCTTCTAAGCACTACTAACTAATCTACTGTCAGACCACTCCACATGTTAATCCCTCCCAACCCCCTTCTGTCGTTATGCACTTTGCACAATCTGACCAGCATAGCCGTCTCTGTATATTTTGCACACTCCATCTCTCACAGTCCCGGTCATTATGTCACTTACCATAGTGTTATTTTCGCACAGCCACTTTGTACCTCAACAATTGTACCCATCTACCTCAGCCCCTACTCTGCATTTTTTTTTCTTCTTATAACTGTCTGTATTGTACAGCGCAAAGCGACTGTATTCACCAACCATCTACATCCTTGTATCGACATCTGTTGCACTACTTGTACAAATGCCTTGTTTGCTCACTGTATTATTTATTGTGCATTCACTGTTTTATTCTCTGTTTTTACTATTTATTGTGCACACCTTGTCTTGTAATTTTAGGTGTAACTTCTTGTTGTCTGTACCTCGACGCTTTTATCTTGGCCAGGTCGCCGTCTCAAATGAGAAAATGTTCTCAATGTGCCCACCTGGTTAAATAAAGGTTAAATTAAAAAATTAAAAAAACATGGTGGGTGGCAGTTTGTCTCTTCTTTCTCCTGTTGCCATGATGAATGGTGTTGTCTGTGTTCCACTGATGCTTTTCATATCCTCATGCTTGTGCTTTATTCAGGGTTGCTTCAACTCAGAGTTGACTGAGCTCATTGTTACCTGTTCTGAAACCTTCCACTCAGAGGTTGACAGCTCAGAGTCAGTCAACTCTAGTGGTGCAACGGATCGTCATTGATCCGTGATCCGTTCGGATCAATATCTTTGGTTCGGCACACACGTGATCCGCGGATTGATTTCTGGAAAAAAAAGTTGTGCGCATGTTCAGTCCGCTCACAGCATGGAGGAACAGAGGAGCTTGAACGCCCCGCGTCATTTAAGTCCCCTGTATGGGAGCATTTTGGTTTCCCTGTTAAATATAATGATGAAGGAAAGAGTTTGGTGGATAAAACCGTGACAGTGTGTAGGCACTGTGGCACAAGAAAGCCATATGACATTAAACACATCAAGCATGGCCACGCAATTGAAGCGACATCACCCCGGTGTTTCACTGACAGGAGTAAAAACGAAAGCTGCAAAACAACCGCTTATCACCGTGGCATTTAAGCAATTAATCAGACCGGGCTAAAGCCATCACAAACGCTATCGGTGTGTTTATAGGTGCAGACATGAGGCCATATTCAGTTGTGCAAAAGGAGGACTTTAAACACATGACGAAAGTGTTTGAGCCACGTTACGACATCCCATCGCATACGGGCAGTGTTGCCATGTCCGTGGCTTCTAGCCAAATTGGGCTATTTTTAAATCAATTTGGCGGTTGAAAATATATTGGTCGCGGGTTGCGGTTTTTGGGCTATTTTTAAACAACCACAGCTTTTCCTTTAAATAAATAAATGTGACCTAGGATGTATGATGCAGCCTGTGCCAGGTATGAGAGGAGCTACTGCATGGTGTGTATGAAAGAGAGGGAGAGTAGTGAATGACAGTATATGAAATTAAGAGAATAGGGTAAAAAAATCACATTTATATGTACACTGTGGAAAAAGTATTGGAATATTTTACTCAGTGGCAATGTAAACAAATTGGGCTAGTTTTAAGGCATTTTGTGCCGTTTTTGAATAGTCATTGGGCTAGAATTTTAGGTTTGACCTGGCAACCCTGCATATATGGGACATACTAAAACGCTTAACGTGAAAAAGTGATTTTAATGTACCTAAACAATGGTTAGAAGTAATTATAGAAGTAATCTCACATTAAAGTTTTCTTCTTCATTGAAGCCTATTGTAAGGAAAAGGCTTAGCGTGATTTAATGTACCTAAACAACGATCAATATTAACCACATTTCTCTCTCATATTCCTCATCATAACCACTGAAAATTATAAAAACAACTAACCCAAATTCCAATTATTATGGGCGTTATCTGACGTTAAGCCTTTCTGCTTCATTAAAGTCTATTGTAATGAAAAGGCTTAACGTGATATGTACCTAAACAATAATCAATAATAATCACATTTCTCTCTAATATTGTTCCCCATATTGTTTATAAACAAAAAGACATCTTATGTTTATTTGTCTTGTCTTTTGTTTTTGCTGATCCGAAAAATGATCCGATCTGTGACTCTGATCCGAGAAACGATCTGAACCGTGAGTTTTTTGATCCGTTGCAACCCTAGTCAACTCAAGAGTTTGTTAACCCTGCTTTCTGAAATCCCCCCATAATCTACAGAAGTGACAGTGCAGGATAATATTCGCCAGAGACGATAGAGGAAATATTTAACACATTATTGTCTTATTAGTTGATAAGTTGACAAGTTGATTCAAGTGTGGTTATTCTGGGATATATCTAATATATGGCATGGCTGGGGGTCCCCCAGGAGTGGTTTGAGAACCACTGCATTAGAGGATATTGGGCCTGAATGGGGTGCAGGTACCGGCGCATGCTACCAGTAGTGACACAGACACTAGCAAAATTGAAGTCAGGAAGGATAAATAGAGAGCAAATGTCTGTCACCACCACCTGCAAAACTATTCTCTTTTTGGGGGTTGTCTTGCTGTTGCCTCTCCAGTGCACCTGTAGTCCCTTTCATTTGCACCAAAACAGGTGACATTGATGTCCCAAAAGTTTAACTGAGTTGATATTATGTGTTCCCTCATTTACAGAGTACTATAGATGACATTACAGTGGAAGGGCTATTCACAGAGGTATTATCAAAAGTCCTAAGCATAAAAAAGTTGCAAATTATATTGCGCAAGAGCTTTGAATAAAATAATCACAACATGGGATGCAGTTTCCCCTCTGGACGTTTTTTGTTGCTGTGGGGGGAATTTTGTTACATACATTTCAAATTGGATTTTCTAATAACCATTTGAAACCATATTGACCATATTAAACTCCTTTTTAGAGAATTCTAGCAGACAGTTTTACTGGATTGGTTTATATATGCAAACCCTATGAAATAAGACCAAACTTTCAATACATTTCTATACAATAGCTTCTTAAAACCATATAAATCTATAGGATCATCTTATGTTCGAAAATGCAGAAGTACTGTTTTACTAGGGCTGTATGTCTTAGTTTCAGTGTAAAACAGTCACACAGAAATTAGCATTGGCCATGTTAGTTACCTAGAACATAGTACTACAACAAGGCGCTTTGGCTGACCTTCCTAGCAATAGCTGTTACCGTAATTAGCTAGGAGTGACCCAGTGAGAAGCAAAACAATCTACAATTAAACAGCTCTTCACAGCGTGTTTGGTGTGTTGCTCATCTATCGTCATTAACACTTCTTCCCTAGCACAAGTTTTTACTTCTTACATTCTGTTGTTGTTGTCATCTGTATAAGTTAACTTCATAGCAATAGCTGTAGTTCCAGTATTAAGCTAGGAGTTTATCTAAAAGCTCTAAAGCCTACAGTAGTCTGACTCAGAAAAAAAAGTGCGACATCACTAAGACATAAGCTGTATCCCTTCTAGCACTGACAAGATTGATTAGCGCATGAATGCACAACCATATCCAGACAGATTATGAAAGTGACAAGTACATGCAATTCATGTATCAAACAAAATGTTAATATCTTTTTCAGCTGATAGCTAGACAGACAGTCTAACAGACTACAGTACTTTGACAGGGAGAAATGGATCCTGTTTCGAATAAGCCGAGTAGTGACGTGACGGTCTGTACTACTACTAGTACTAAAGCCTGAAGCTGGTTATCTATTAAACGTAGCGAGACAACGCAAATTTAAATGGAAATTGTTTGCAGATTTTAAGTTAGATTTGTGGATCATGTTTCTTAATTGGAGATAATAAAGTATTTGTTTGTGGATATTGAAATAGTTCGTTTGCAGATTGTGACTTTATTTGTGAATCGCATTTTTTATTTACAGATCATAACATATTTGTTTGTGAATTTTAAATGTGTTTGTTTGCAGATTGCCAATTCTATTTGTGGACCGTGTTTCCTAATTACAGATCAGAGGTATTTGTTTGTAGATTTTCTTTATTTGCAAATATTTAGCAGTAAAAAACATTGCTAAACTTGAGTCAAAATTTTGAAAACAGGAACCAATTAAACATTACATGATCCACAAATACAAAAAGTAGAATTTGTTTTTTTGCAGATAGTGACTGTTTTATTATAAACAATTAACTGTGTTATTATGAATTGTTTACTGTACTCTCAAAGTCATCCATGCTTTCTGTTTCCGCTTTGTTTCACGCCGCTGAAAAAAAACAAGAGTGGTGCATGACCTATGCTCGCGTGCTCTAAATCCTCACGCGCTAGCAAAATCTACATAAATTTGACATCACATTGGCACACGCCAGGTCGGCAATGGCGAGTACACTGCAGCCTTTATAGTCAAAAAGGGGCATAGCCTAATAGTCAATGTAGTCACATACTATCTGGAAAAAGGCTTTATTTAATAAAAACATGGTTTCTGAAGTGCATTAAGCTGCATAAACTGGATTAGTAGTAAATTCATGGAACCTTATTTGACTTATTGTAGAATAACTAATAAAAAGTAGGCTATAAACAACTTCCAAATAAAATATGAAAGAAGCTTTACCCTACTTTATTTGAAAGCGTTCCCCAAAGTGAAATATTGAAAAACTATAACGCAAACATCCTTTATTAATATAATGAGTAATTCTCATATAGTTACGCAATTGATTATATGCAATTGCATATGCAAAGTAATAATGTAATAAAACAGTCTCCGTGGGGCAGCAAAACCCAGTTTTTAGCACACAAGACGCGGAACATAGAACTTACGACATTGAAGCAGTGAAGAACAGCGTTGCTTTTTTTGGTATACAACGTGGACTGTGTGGGTTTTCGCACACTAAAATGATTTTTTTAATAAAAAGGGCAATTTAGATTATTAAAATCATTATTTTAGATTATTATTAGATTGATAAACATTTTGGGCAGGAATGTAGTTAATGTCTTACAGTGCTATAACTTTACAATGGAGTTGTTTTAATGATAAAGAAATGCCCAGTTTTCTGCAGTACAGGACAGTGAATTGACCAGGTGAAATGTTTAGGATGATTTTCGCTCCCTGGAGCCACCTGGTGGCCATTATTTATATTGTTTTCTTTTACAAACTGCCACCAAAATTAAATTCACTTGCTTTCGGCACGGCTGGAACACTTAAGTGCAACCACTCCTCTTGATGAGCACTTTATCACTTCATCATCTGTAAATGCACATTTTCACATTTAAAATGTTTCTAAGGTTGCAGATCAATGCAATTCAAAAGGTTATATGTTGTTCAACAGTGCGTAGATTTTTAAAGTTTTATTGAATTGTATTTTTTGTGAGGTTTCTTTGTTAATATTTTAAATAGTGATGTGAATGCATGTATTTAAGAAACAAACAAAAACATACCACAGCAGTCCCTGAATAAACGTACTCATGAAAAACACTTAAATGTAGAATGAAAGCAGTTTTCATTGGTACAATACATTAACACTGAATGTCTGTTGAATGTCTGTTGAATGTCTGAATAGAAAACTAACTTGACCTCTGTCAGCAACTTGGCTGCAGTGCTGCACAGGCATAATTTACATTCTAATAATAATATGCCTAATTGACCAACATTTAAATGGTTTTCTAAGATTTTTTTCAATATTCGATCATTGCAAATTATTTTTAAAACATCCTTATTATAATACTAAATATTAATCTCTTACACATTACAAAAACAAAAATGTTTCAGGTGCGCATTTGAGAATGCGGCTCATCGGGAGAATAACAATCTCAAAGGTGCTTCCGATTCACGGAAGCAAAGATATTGCTGCTCTTGTTGTGTGAATTATTAATCATTTATCAACTTTAAGCTAAATTATGATATGGAGATGCTAAGGTACCAGGTTTTGTACAGATCGGTTGCACTGCAGATCGGTTGCACAGCCTAGGAGGAGTTCAGAAAAATTGGTTTTGCGCATTGAGTGATATTGTAAAAAATCTTGTTATTGGAAATGCGCATGTCCTATATCATCAGATTCAGCTCAATTCAAGGAACACGTGGATGTAAGGATTTCTAATGTGTAATGTTTAATGTGGGAGTTATAGGCAAAAACATGTTTGACATCATTATAGCGATACCTAATGGTCCACATATGTAATTTTTGGTATGTGAGGTCCAGTAACCATTGCACATCTACATTGTAAATTTGAAGTGATCTAAAACTGGGTCCCATAAGCCACATCCCCTTAGACAAATCAGTACCCGGCTGTAGGGATGGCATCGGTAGTGGCCCTAGATGGTAGCCTCAAAATTTGGTAACAATCGGATGAGCAGTTGATGCGCCCCCTAGTTAGCCTGGAAAAATCCAGACCCAAATCCGGAGGAGATATGGGTCTGGGATCTAGTAATGAAAATGACCCAGCTCGAGGGGCGGCACCAAGTATGCATTTGAAAATCTCACTTTACGCAATTGGATATAACTACGACCTATCACCAGTGGTTTTTGCCTAAGCACCTATGGCGGAGCAAACTGGTAGATTAAACTCTTGCAAAAATGTCCATCCTAAAAAGGAACAATTCGAGCACCGTCTTCTGTCCCTCTTTTAGACAAAAAGCCAAGTCTAACTCGTTCATTGTAGTGGCCAAAGCCGTTTTAAACAACTGGTGTTATTGCGATCTTACAATGTTTACTAATGACTTCGAGGTCGAAGCGCTGTCGTCATCTGTTTAACATGCTTCTGGCACACCTATATCAGATACACCGATGTGATTGGTGCAGCTCGGCTACAAGGGCATAGTTAATGAGCAGAATGACTCGGTGCCATAGTAACTTGCTGAGCAAATTCAAACTGTGCTCTCGCGAGAACTCTGGATTTCCAGGGTACCCCCTAGTAGCCAATTTTCATAAATTTTGTTGGGGAGCCTCAGAGGATCATGTCAAAAAAGAATCTAAAGTTTTACAATAATTGCATTGTTTTTGGCCGAGTTTGTGTTTTCATAGCTAGCTACACAAATTTGTGCGTAGTTTATACAATTTTCATCCGATAAATATAATTTTTTTCAGGCCGGTCTGCAACTTGACCCTGATGACACGTGGAGCCCACGAAAGCAGAACCTATATCTATCCACAAAATCATGGGTTCTGTGGAAATTTACTCTAGTAATTTGTGTCTGCCAGTCTTGTCTGACCACTGTGCCTTACAGATTAAACAAAACCAAATAATGCGTTACCTGCATTTGTCCAAAGGAAACCATTTCATAAAACATTGTGCAACTTTTTTTTATCCCATATCCCTTTTACTGTTTAGGTTGCGACCGACAGTATACATTACAGATAGTTTGTTCATGAAAATGTTTAAATTGTTTTGTAGTAGAATTTTGTTTTAGTTTAACAATAATCCATTCTAACACTGCACACTACAAACAGGAAATAAAGTTTGACAGATGCACAAACGCATGATCCAGCATACTGCAGTAACTTCAACGAGCTGCATTTGATCAGAATACAGCATAGATAATCTGCTTAAAAATATAGGAAATTGGATAGTCAATATGGAAAGCGGAACCCAAAAGTAGGGCTGGAGCGGTTACCGCATTACCGCGGTCACGTGACGCCTACCGCGGGTCTGAGCTCGTCACAGTCATCACCGCAAAAAAAATACCTTGGCTTGCACATGTGCACGTTGTTGAAATCAAAAGATGGAGCAAAATTTGGGGCTACACAATTTCAAAAGCAGAAAATACAGGCGCATGAGAAAGCCCCAAAAGCAGGACCTCAGTTTTTAATTGCACATGCTCAGAACCGGCCATAGCTATACGCAAGTACTGTTTGCCAGGAAATACCTACTATGCCAGCAACACAAACTCTGATTTTTGTTTTTCTAAATAATAGCGGTCATTTTAAGGCATTACAATAATAATTGTTAATTCATAATAAAGCTATTGAATTGTAACGAAATGCAATCATATTGTGTGTAAAGAAACAATAGGAGTGTGTGATAGCAAAAAATAATTTAACATGTTTTAATAACTTTTTATTAAAACAGTAAAAAATATGTTGTAGCCTACACACAATTTGATTAAATAGATTGTTTGTCAGTGTCTCGTGTGACACGAATACATTCACTAGAGTCTGTTTTATCCAACAATAGACTAATTTTAACAACACATGAATATGGACCGACTACCTATGCAATGTAATTATTGTAATGAATTACGAGCTCTATTATTTTGAAAAGGAAAATCCAAGTTTGTGTTGCTGGTATAATAAGCCGCTTTTCTGACCAAGTAGTTACAGGAATAGTCCACTTCTAAATAGTTCTACTAACTACTCTCCCTCAAAACCGGTTTTGCTATTTGCATTCGCACTGGCCAAGTGGCCATAGAAACTGGTAGAAGTGGTAAGGGAGTGACAGAAGACACATAGCGTCGTAACTAGACTTCAGAGCAACGCCACATACAACAACATTTCACTGTTGAATGAGTATGGGTAAAACTGGGTGTATGATTGGAGAAAGGTGTGTAAATCATGTTATGTATGTGGATGATCTGGTTGTTTTTCGCTCAAGTAGTGCTGGGTTCCAACAGCTGCTTTCTGTTTGTTTGTTCAGATTAAGGGGCTGAAAACGAGTGTTGTGTTGATATGTCCTCATAATGGAGTTTGAATGGCGGCGTTTAAAAGCTGGAGTACTTAAAAGAGAAACAGAAGACGAAGACTCCAGTGTAAAATGACGGAAGTAGAAGAGCGCAAAAGGCAACAGGCAATTCCCTCTGCCTTCAAAAGTAGGGTGAATTGCCCTAATGTGGGACAATTTTTTGATTTCAGACTTTTGTGACATATTGCAACATAAAGCCAATGCATTACATATACACACAACACCATTTTACCAACCCCAGACTGTTCTCTAATCAAATCAAAACAGAAAATGCAAATAACACATTCAGAAAAGAAATTATAGACATATTAGTGCTCTTAGCGCCAACTGGCTAAAACTATTTGCAGCCTTCTAATGTGGGACAGTTGTCTCCCTAATGTGGGACAATGAATAATCTATGACAAAAAGCCAAACTCACCTTGATTCATAATAGTAAAATAGTAAGTTAATAATTCTCTTGTTTATGGATGGATGAAACATAAATAATTGAACATCAGACAAATAATAAAATATTCTGATGCATTTATTATAGTCATAAGACATTAAGCAACTATTCTCTAGTTAATTTTACTTAACAACAGCCAAACACAAAAATCACAACAGGCATAGCTTAGACCTACTTGAAAGCAAAATATGAAATCTCACAACTTGAAAAAAAACAACATCCTACAGCTTTAACAAAGTTTACGGTATATTCAACCTTGTCAGAATTCATTAACACGCTGTGAACTTCAGTTACAGTACAAACATTTAAGACCATTTAGCCTAATGCTTCACAAACAAAATACAAACTTAACAGTCTCTTTTGAATGTCATTAGATGCATAAGATAAAGTGGAATGGCTTTATTGGTTTTCTACTGAGGTTTGAAATTCAGAGCAATTTTTTCATTTTAATAAACACAAACACTAGCATGTGCACACACAATATCACAAAAAGCCTTCAAACTGCCATCACCCATAGATTAAGAGTTTCCCATGACCTTAAACAGCTGTAGTAACAGCATACAAATAACTTATATTATTTTTTGATTGACAAACATTTCATAAACACATTAGGCCAAAAATTAGCAGGATTGTTTTGGTTAAAATGAATTTATACTCCTTAATATCAGGTTTGTCCAAACTCTATGTCACTAATCTTTGTGTGATTTTCACACAAATGCTTCCTGTTTGATGATTGTATCAATCTCATATATGACAAGAGAGTTGAGCGGTCATGTGATTTTTATCACGACACCACAACTATGGCTAACCAATAGTTTCACTGACATTCATGTATTTATGGGGGACCTACAAATACTAGACCTTCGTTGTCCCACATTAGGCAGTGTCCCACTTTAGGACACTTCACCCTAGCAAAAAAATATTTGACCATTTGCGCTACAAGCATTCCCTCAGAACGTGTGTTCAGTGCTGCAGGTAACGTCGTTAAGTCTTTCTGGGCCTCCCTTAAACCCGACAAATGCTCTTTTTTTCTAGCAAAAAATATGAAAGCTGGTATGTAAAACCATCCTAGTCGATATTTCGTTTTGCATTTATTCATAAACGTGTTCCTTACTATGTTCATTGCCTTAGCCTCTGCCTCCGTACAGAACCGCTTCATTTTCAATCAGATTAAGTTGAAGACTTTGACTCGCCCATTCCAAAACATTTACTTTAAAGAACAACTTGCAAGTTCAACTGATAATTGAATTAATAGCTAATGTTTTTGGAAGGGGTCTTTTAAAAACACATGTTTGTGGGCTTTCTTGTTCATCATCTTTAGAAGAGGCTTTCTTCTGGGACGATAGTCATGCAGACCAATTTGATGCAGTGTGCGGCATATGGTCTGAGCACTGACAGGCGGACCCCCTACCCCTTCAACCTCTGCAGCAATGTTGGAAGCACTCATACATCTATTATCCAAAGTCAACCTCTGGATATGATGCTGGGCACGTGCACTCAACTTGTTTGGTCAACCATGACAAGGCCTGTTCTGAGTGGAATCTGTTCTGTTAAACCGCTGTATGGTCTTGGCCACCATCAGTTTCAGGCTCTTGGTAATCTTCTTATAGCCTAGGCCATCTTTATTTAGAGCAACAATTTTTTTTTCATTTGGTGCAATGTTGAACTTCCAGTGACCAGTTTGAGGGAGTGTGAGAGTCATAACACAAAATTAAACACACCTACTACCCATTCACACCTGAGACCTTGTATTACTAATGAGTCAAATGACACCAGGGAGAGAAATGGCTAATTGGGCCCAATTTGGACATTTTCACTTACAGGTGTACTCACTTTAATTGCCAGAAGTTTTGACCTTAATGGCTGTGTGTTGAGTTGTTTTGAGGGGACAGCAAATGTACACTGTTATATAAGCTTATATATAAGTACTTACTACTTTACATTTTGGCAAAGTGTCATTTATTCAGTGTGTCACATGAAAAGTATAATCAAGTATTTACAAAAATGTGAGGGGTGTACATAATTATCAAAGTGAACATAATTCGCAAGAATTATATATAGATTAAACAAACTGTTCTTCATTAAATATTTAAAAAATGACTACATTTCATAAATATACTCCAAATAATACTAAAATAATAAACCTGTATGTACGTAAATCATCAATTGAAGATAAAAGCCCAAAAACTGCCAATCTAGGACGTGTATCGATCAATGAAAAAACTCTACAATGGTTGCACCATATGATGTATGGTTGCACCACATGATATGTTCAAATTCATTCAAAATGTACAGGCACATAATTGGACACCTAAACAAAACAAGCTAGCTAAACACAAAATGCAAATATGAAATTTATAATAAAATACATACTTTAAGAAATAAGTTTTTTTTAGGTCATACCACATGATATCCAAATGTGGCAACTACATAAAATGTAGTTAAAAATGTATTTTTTTCTCATTATGTAAGAGAGTTACAAACCTGCTTGCTCACCCCATGAGTCCTTGGAAAACTAGTATATGATACAACTTTCTGTCTTTGAATGGATTTCAACATCAAAGTCCTAAAGTGGTCATTTCTTGATGGTTGCACCACATGATATTACACAAAATGGACATTATCAGACAAAGTTTGTTAGTATATTATGATAGACATATACATACAAATACCGTGTTATTTAGTACAGGGCTATAAACACTTTGGAAATCATGTTAAAATAATCATGTGAAAAATAATAATATGAGAAGATTTAGGGTAATTTCAAAGAAATTTTCAAGAGAGCAGTCATTGCCAGACGGTCGCACCACATGATATTTTGACAATTTATATAACAGAAAAATAACTAAAAACTAATGGTTTTTGAAATGTTAAAGAGAGGGAATATATAGGAGGGGTACTACATATACATGGTATTTTTCTGTACATTAAAACCTTATTTTAACTGAAAGAAATTCAGTCGAACAGAAAATGTAGGCATCACGTCATTGACCCAAAAACATTTTAGGCTACTTTTTACCGGTCACGTGAACAAAAAGGAGCCAGCAAAAAAATAATGTTGGAATACACTCAACATTTCACACTATGGCCCATACATATAACTCTATCAATTTCATAAAAATAATTTTCTTCAAATTTTTCGACTGCATTGTTGTATTTCATATACAGCATTAAATGTTTCACACAAGGTATAAATGGATGATTTTGACTATATAGCCATGTTCAAATGCATATAGCCAGGGAGGAGCACAAACATAATACATGGGTAATTATGGCCATGTTGAAATGCATATAGCCAAAGTGGAGCACAAACATATAATATATGGGTAATTATGTCCATGTTCAAATGCATATAGCCAGGGTGGAGAACAAACATTATGTCTAAGAGCAAGTGGTATTTAGGAATGATGATTTCCCATTAATTGTGATTATTATATGCATATGCACATTCTTGATTCTGTTTGTCTCTATGCACTCTTAATGTACAGTATGAGCCCCCAGGTGCTTAACCTTGTGTGCTGATTGAAACAAATCAATTATGTTAATCAGGGTATGAAACATTGCCTTGCTCCACCCATACAAAATACTCTTACAAAACAGTTACAAAACAGATCACACACACACACACAGTTCTATGCCTTGTTTCCTTTAATAGGAATTAGAGTGCCATCTTGAAATAATGAAAGCTATATGAGAACTGAAAAAATAAGTGAGAAGTGAAAGGAAAGTTGGAGATGATGCACTCGCACCATAAATGGGTGATCCGTATCTGTGGTGTGGAAAATGAACCACACCCTATCAACTTATTGTAGAGTAGATCAGACTACACGATCTCTAACTCAAACGCACATGCATAGACACGCACACACAAGCATGCACAGCTTACAGCACTCAAGCAGTATCTGATTGGGGTTAGCAATGGTAATCAGTTGTACAAACCATCTGAATTGCCTGGAAACTTCAGAATGTCTTCCTGGGCGTTCCTATATTCCAAAGGCGGGAGAACGGGTTAAATGCACCCAAAGAGATAACAGAATCATTACAGAAGGAAGTCTGATACCTTTCACCATGTAATCTAACCACTGTGTATGTGTTTATATGGGATCCTGGTTTTATTTTACAAATTAACTTAGGTTTTAGGGATAGGGAGTAATAATTGTTCTGGTACCAACAAAGATAAAAAAACAACAGATGACTTTGTGTTAGTGAGTAAGAGAAAAATGGATATCCACATCCATGTGTAGCTAAATTTGGGTACCAGAACCACCACCCCCCATAGAAACTATTAAACCTGATGAATCAGTAGCCTATCCAAAGATTTTTGCCTGTCCGGCTTGGCCCTTACAGAAAAAACACATGCAATTCACATGTGAATGCCATTGGGGGCACATGTGAATACCACATAGGTTTCACATGTGCACAAATGTGAATAACATGTGGTACCACATAGGTTTCACATGTGCACAAATGTGAATAACATGTGGTGCATGTGTGCACATGTTACCATATGAACATTGAATGTGATGACATGAAATATGCCTGTATTAACATGTGATGCCCTAATATCCACATGTGAAACCATGTTCGTAAACTTATATACTTATATATAACATTTAGGGACATGTGAAACTTGGAACTCATGTGAAATAAATGTGACAAGATGCGAAACAGAATTTTAACATGTGATGATGTAACCCACCCTGGATTTGGTGATTATAGTTACTCAGTAGCATGGAGGAGGTATAGTTATTTGTGATCAAGATTTGTCATCATAATAGGACATTTATTATACCCATCCAAGATAACTTGAACTAAAATTTCACTGAAGTATTTCACTAAAGTATTCAAGGGTTACATCAGGATAACATTAAGTATTAGTTCCCTATTTCACTTCATAATCAGACATAAATAGCCCAGGCTAAGCCACTGTTTGATTGAGGTGTTTTCTTATCTTTCTCAAAATTTTACAGCAGTTGACAACATTTTGTGGCAATGTCCTCTAGGTAGCAGCTGTGATGCGCAGGTATCAGAGCCAGACTACTATATAAAGTGTTTGGTCAACTCAAATCATGGGCACCATATTGGATACCATCGTCAGATGACTCTACAGTGTAACCCTATATGGCAAATATGCTATCTTGAAATAAATTGCTTATCTTCACTATAAACAGGCACGTACATTTTATTATCCACTTTTGTCAATATGTAAAAGGTCCTTACGGAAATATTCCAGTATACATTTACCTCGATATTGTAAATGGGCCTCTAAAAAAACTGCTCATTGCAGTGAGTGAACACGTCGCCTAATAAGTCAGAGATAAGACCACCAATAAGAGCAGTGTTTACCTTTTTCTCTTCAGTCTCCCGAGTCCTGACGTAACCTTTCGTAGTTCATCCATCGCCGACAACAGGTTTAACTTACTCGATGGTGAAAATGGTAACTGTAACTAGTGCTCTATTGTATTGTACTGCATTGTTAGGCTATTATTATTAGGGGTCCAAGCCCGAAGGGGCTGGGAACTGTCATTGCAAAGCAACGTGGTTCACAGCTCCAGCAGGGCTGTTGAACCCTATTGTTTTCCTAAGGTTTTTTATTAGGGGTCCAAGGCCGAAGGGGCTGGGAACCGTTGTTGCAAAGCAACGCGTTTCACAGCTCCAGCAGGGCTGTGGAACCCTATTGTTTTCCTAAGGTTTTTTATTCTTATTCTTATTAGGGGTCCAAGCCCGAAGGGGCTGGGAACCGTCGTTGCAAAGCAACGCGATTCACAGCTCCAGCAGGGCTGTAGAACCCTATTGTTTTTCTAAGGTTTCGTATTATTAGGGGTCCAAGCCCGAAGGGGCTGGGAACCGTCGTTGCAAAGCAACGCGGTTCACAGCTCCAGCAGGGCTGTAGAACC
>JACXGM010022568.1:0-16636 GCA_016801145.1 Umbra pygmaea | reverse complement strand
TATATATTTATTTATTTATTTATTTATTAGGTATATATAGATTTTTTGTACTCTACCCAACCCTGGTCATAGGTTGTAGAAGCTATGTTAAATTTTGTCTGTGTAAAAGTGTAAAAGTCAATGAGTATCACCAGTAGCAGTAGCCACATTATTGGCATAGTAATAATGATTTGTTCTTGTCGTTTTTATACACACATACATCAATGGTTAGGTTACTCCAAATGAGCTACAGTATGTGGTGTGTAGTCATGAAACTAAATGAATAACAAAATTACCACCAATTCATTAATTTTACAAGTGGCTGAATTTCTAGAAGGGAAGACCATTAGTATTCATTAGAATATCAATGAAATAATTTTTTATTATCATTTATTCGCTAGTTCCTTTTAAATAGCTGTGAATGGCAATAAGTGTTTTGACTTGGGAGTTGATTCGTAATTCACCATACAGGCCCGTGAGTAAATTGTAGCCTACATTGTGCCCAGACTTTCACTGGGCATGATTAAGGAAATTAGACTAGTGCGTTAAGCCAGATAATTTTAGCCTCTGCCAGTATGACATGAAAAACTAAATATTTGGGCTGTTTTTTTCAAGTGAGTTTTTGCAAGTTGGCAACATTAAGAGGAGAAATGGTTTTGGCTTTCCACTACTACTACTGGGAATAGTAAAAAATACTTATATGTTGACTTACACATGCAGACAAGTAGTATGGTAGCCATAGCATTGCGGTATATACAGTCGTATGCAAAGGTTTAGGCACCCCTGACAAATTCCATGATTTTCATTTAGAAATAGTTGGGTGTTTGGATCAGCTATTTCATTTTGATGTATCAAATAACTGATAGAAACAGTAATATTTTGGTAGTGAAATTAGGTTAATTGGATTAAAAGAAAATGTGCAATTTGCGTTAAAACAAAATTAGACAAGTGCATAAATTTGGGCAACCTTGTCATTTTGTTGATTTGAATACCTGTAACTACCTATCACTGATTGATTGGTTTGGTGAGCTCATTAAGCATTGAACTTCATAGACAGGTGCATCCAATCATGAGAAAAGGTATTTAAGGTGGCCAAGTGCAAGTTGTTGTTCTCTTTGACAAATTACCTGAAAACAAAGATTGTTCATCATTATGGTTTAGGGGAAGGCTACAAAAAGCTATGACAGAGATTTAGGCTGTCAATGTATACTGTGAGGAACATAGTGAGAAATGGAAGATCACAGGAACAGTTCTTTTTAAGGCCAGAAGTGGCAGCCCAAGTAAAATATCGGAGAGGTGAAGGATGGTGAGAACGGTCAAAAACAGCCCACAGACCACCTCCAAAGTCTTATAACATCATCTTGCTGCAGATAATGTCACTGTGCATAGTTCAACAATTCAGCATACTTTGCACAAGGAGGTACAGGAGAGGGAGGCAGAAGAAGCCTTTTCTGCACACACGCCACAAACAGAGTCGCTTGAGGATTTCTGATGGGGTGCCCAAATTTATGCACCTCTCTAATTTTGTTTTGTTGCAAATTATACAATTTTTGTTCATCCAGTAAACCTAATTTCACTTTTGAATTTTTACTGTGTTTTTCAGTTATTTGATAGATCAAAATGCTAATTCAAACACCAACTTATTCAATCATGGAAATTGTTAGGGGTGCCTAAACCTTTGCATACGGCTGAAATTGAGCATAGTACGTCGAATTACGTTGAATGGACCAAATATGTTTCTTGGTGTCTTAAGATGTCACTTCTTATATTATAACAATAGTAGATTTATGTAGAAATGTTGAATAGCGTCTGAAAATCTTTGCCTTTTTTACTGGCTTGCGGTTTGTGATGACAAAAATGTTTAAAGGAATTTATTGAACCACTGTGTGACTGTCGTCTTCTTATCTCCGTTGTACAGTGGTGTATGTTTAAGCTATGAATAACAGCTTACAGAACTTGTAATGGATTGTTTTCCTAGCTTAGCTTCCCCAGTGAATGGAAGCATCCTCCTCTACTGCATTATCCCGTGTGACTTACAGAGTGCCTACATTATTATACGATTTCATATTACAAACACTACAAAAGAAGTAGTCCACTATATTTGAGCATATTTCGATGGATCTTACATATTTGTGTTGATGTTTTGTGGTTTCAATTTGTTCAGCGTGTAGTGCATCGTGCTTTGGCCAGGGGGTTAGGCTGATGAAAAAGAGACAATTCAGTTCAATTTAGTGTGATATCGTTGATGAAAGACTGAATGCTGTGGAGGTTGCGGTAATAACATTTGTTTTAGAATGTTTTTTCAAGAAACATAAATGTGTAGTGTGCTGTAAGCAGCTAGATTTCATGAACACCGCTACAAAACTTTACATTCCACAGTGCACCACTATGAACTTTAAATTAATCATAACTTTATTGCAAACATTAGGTCAGGTTATTTACTTCTACATATTTTGTCATTAATTCCGACTGGCTGTTTTACATTTGACGTGTGTCTCATGTCCCTGCTGCATCTCCTCTGATTCCGTTGTTTGAATAATTAATAAAATAGCTTTCACCAAGTGGTGATCATAATTAGTTTCCTTTTCCCTCAATTAGTTTCAGAATGTTTGATGACATCTTATTCATCACCCAGTTCTTCGACTGCACGCACACAAACACTAATGCATGCAACCACACACACACTCCTTGCTGAGCACAGGGCTTGTAGCAATGAGATTGAGACTGACTTCTTGTTTCAAAGCCCTAATTATGAATGTAATTTTTGTTAATTAATGCACTTCAGTGTGATAATTATAATATTTCACACTGCTGCAAAGCACTGCTCTCACACCGATTTCAAGCCCATGCACACTGATAATTATACGATAACAACAAACTAGTGCCCCATAGTATTGACCTCACTCTGAGCATGGACTATTCAAGTTTAAACTCATAAGGCGAAAGCATTTTGTGTTGGTGTGTGTATGCATGCATGTACTGTGGCATAAAACACGGAACCACTTTGGAATTACCTGGATTTGATCTTTAGGCCAACAATAAACAAACAGTCTGCTTAAACTAGTAACACACAAATAATCACATATTTCTTGTCACTCTATATATGTGTACGTGCATTTATGCATTTTATTTAAATGTTTTAAATGAGGAATGAGGACAGTCTCACTAAAATTAAGGACCTACAGTCATATGAAAACGTTTAGGCACCCCTGACGATTTCCATGATTTTCATCTATAAATAATTGGATGTTTGGATCAGCAATTTCATTTTGATTTATCAAATACCTGAAGGACACAGTAATATTTTAGGTGCATACATTTGCACATGACTGTATATACAGTGGTGCATCATGTCTTGTTTTCAGTTGTGAATACATTATTAGTTGACGGGGTAAATGACACCAGAATCGAAGCTTATTGGACCAACTGAGGTATTGAAGTATCCTAAGGTAAATATTTTTTGTCTTCGTTCACAAAGTTATTGACTAGTCTGTTGAAACTTCGGAAATTTGACAAATCGGTAACAGAAACTAAATGGAAAATTGCAGCACATGCTCTAATGAAGTTTACCAAAACTGCTGACCTCAAAAAGCAATGGGACCTTGGTCAAGGGTAAAAATTAAAAAACATTCACGTTCATATTGATCCCACGGCACAGCAGCCTCTGAATCATGTTGCTACCAATTCCCTTTGGCCGAGCTTACAGATGCTGCTGGCCAGAGTTCCAGAGGAAGAGAACACACCTGCACCCGCCCTGAAGCCTCTGTCTGTGTTTTGCTTTTTCATACAGATTCTGACAGAGATAAACAGGCTGCTCTCCATTGGCCTTGGCACAACTTCTGTTCCTCTCCGATTTTCGGCCCTCCCTTTCCACTGCTACACGCGGAAAGCCTTTGAAACCTTGAGAGAAAAACTGAGCACAAACTGTTTCATGAGAATACAGGGTGGCACCACAGGTTGCCAAGTGAGGAGGCCGTAGACAATTTTTTAAAAAACATATCACCCTTGTTTGCATGTTTGTGTTCATGTTAAACTAAATCAAATTCACTTTGGCTTGGTGACACGATTGAAAGTTTTGTGGTAAATGTTGCCTAGCCATATTTTCCAGCACGCTGAATAGAAGGTATAATAAGAGGCAAATAAATGTTTCTTCAAATCTTTGTGGGAGCGCCATATTTTCTTGAAGGGAAATACATTTATGAAGGGTTAGCCATACACCGTTAGCTGCGGTAGCACTAAAAATCACATTTACTACCTCCGGTCTTCGGTGCCATCAGTAGTATACATTAGTGTTGTAGGCCCGGACCAACAGAACAATCCAAAATACACTTTAAAGTATACTTATAGTTTATTTTAAAGTAATCTGTGTAGTGCACTTTTAGTTTATGAAGTAGACTTTTCTAAATGTTCCATACACACAATACATACAGTATACATTTCCATTAATACTCCAATTGATAATTATTAGTATAGCATAAGAGTATGCTATACTACCAAGACATTTTGAAGCCCAATACTCTTATACTATACTAATAATTCTAAATTGGAGTATTAATGGAAATGTCTATAAATTACTGCATGTATTGTGTGTATGGAACATTTAGATATAAATTAAAAGGGCACTAAAAGGGCACTCTACAGGTTTGTTTAAAGTATTCAAAAGTATACTTAAAATAAACTAAGTATACTTTAAAGTGTACTAAATAAACAAAAAAAGTGGGCCAGTTTAGTTTACTTAGTATATAAATAAGTATACTTACAAAAATAAATTTGAAGTATACGTTATTCGTAAGGGTCATAAAGACACTCAATTTGCTCTCGGATGCTGCAAACAATTAGGACATTTCAGCCGAATCCCAATTCAGGTTTGTTGTAATCATACCGGGCCGTTTCAGCAGGGGACCTATGTAGACAATAGGTTTGGCAACAAATCACAGCATGAGGCGAGACAGTAATCAAAGGTAAGATGAACACCAACGGTCTTCCATCATTGCTACGACCGAAGTTCAATCAGGTTAATTTTTCCACGGCTACATGAAAATCTGTGCACTGTGGGGGTGCAGTCCTGAAATAAATGTATAGAAATACATCTTCACTTACTTACATTTTTTTTACTGTATATATATATATATATATATATATATATCTAAAATACCTGCATTGGCACACAAGGGTGATTTAAAAAAAAATGTAAACATAACATCTTGTGTTTTTGGAATTGACCTACATTTGAAAGCTTGTTTTGCATTTTCCAGGCAGCAGCAAACACAAAGTGTTGATGGGTTAGAGCAGATCAATAGTCTCTCTTGAAAATGCTTTTTAACCAAACTACGCTCTCTCAATCATACATGTAGCTTCAGGTCAATGCCAGCATCCAAAATTTTCCATATCCAATTCCTTTTTAAATACAACCTCCGACTCCCAAGCCATATCCTGTGTTCCCTTTCACTCAACCTCGTGTGTCTAATACAAATCTACTGTGTGTGTGTTTGTGCGTGTGTTTGTGTGTGTGTTTTGTTTGTGTGTGTGTTTGTGTGTGTGTTTGTGTGTGTGTTTGTGTGTGTGTGTGTGTTTGTGTGTGTGTTTGTGTGTGTGTTTGTGTGTGTTTGTGTGTGTGTTTGTGTGTGTGTGTGTGTGTGTGTGTGAGTGTGTGAGGGGGAATGAGTAGTGGGTTTGCATGCATCATTCCTGAAGTTGAATTGTGTTTTATTTTTGCATATCTCTATCAAAGGTTAAACTCTGAACACATTTCCAACAATGTATTATGACGATCCTCACTTCTCATGTTTAACAAAGTCTTTCCACTATGTATAATTGAAATTGTTCCTTCTTCAGTGTCTATATGCATTAAACTCTAAAAGGTATTTGGATAGTGACCCAATTCTTTTTTTGTCTCTGTATTGCAGCTCTTTGAATTTGAAATGATACAACTGCCATAAAAGTGTAGAGTGTCAGCTTTAATGTGAGGGTATTTCCTTCAAAATGCACAAAGAGTATAGTAATGACACACAGTTTTACACAAAGTCCCCCTATTTTAGGATGCTAACAGTTTGTACAATGCACTATGGGAAGAAAGCAAGCAGAGGCAGTGTGATGCTTTGGGCAATGTTCTGCTGTGAAACCTTGGGTCCTGTCATTCATGTGGATGTTACTTTGACACGTACCACCTACCTAAGCATTGTTGCAGACCATGTACACCCTTTCATGGCAATGGTATTCCCTGATGGCTTTGGCCCTTTTCAGCAGGAATCTAGAATATTTTGAGGAGCACAACAATGACTTCAAGGTGTTGACTTCAAATTCCCTCCAAATTCGCCAGATCTCAATCCAATCAAGGATCTCTGGGATGTGCTGGACAAAACAGTCTGATCGAGGCCCCACCTCGCAACCTACAGGACTTAACGGGTCTGCCGCTATAATGTCTTGGTGCCAGACACCACAGCACACCTTAATTAGAGGTCTAATGGAGTCCATGTCTTGAAGAGTCAGGGCTGTTTTGGCAGCAAAAATGGAACCTACACAATATTAGGTGACAGGTGACAGGTGGTCACAATGTTATGGCTGATCAGTGATCAGTGCTGATATACATGCCGTCTTTCTGCATGGGCTCTCTGAAGAAGTGTCCAAATAGGGCAGGATCTGATTCTGGATCAGTGGTTTGATCTTAATTTCACCTCAATTAAAGAGTAATTTCAGACACTTTGGTGTTCTGATGATAAGAAGATGAGAAAGAAGAGCAGACACATTTTCCTCTGTCGCACTGACTCTCTGCTTTTCTGTGTGTCTGTGTCTCCCTCACTGACTTTGGTTGTCTGTCTCACTGACTCTGGTTGTCTGTCTCACTGACTCTGGTTGTCTGTCTCACTGATTCTCTGTCTGCCTATCTGTTTGACTGTTTGTCTGCTTGTTGTGTGTGTGTGATATCCAAGCTAAACTAGACGACACACACACAATACACATATATATTTACACAAACTGTGCCAGATAGAATAGATAATAACCATGTAGTTACTGTCACGTAAAATGTACATTTTGTGTGAATTGTAAAGTCTATATATTTGCTTATTAAATCACTTAACTTATACCCCTATGAAAGTCCTCAGTCAGTGATAAAATCATAGACCGTATATATCACTGGACGTAACATGTGTGACATCACCCATTGGTTTGTGAAGATCTGATTTGGGTCATCGAATTTGCCATTACGGGCGCAGACATCTTGGTTGCGGATGTGACGATTTTAGATGAGAGGGAGGAGTAATCTAACTAGCTAACTGATATTAATTTGGATGCTAATGTTGGCCAATAAAAAACAGTATTAAATCAAAATGTAAAACAAAATGTAACGTTACTTACCGGACAAACTGAACTGCCAAATTTTTGAGTGTCTGTACCGAACGCCATAGCCGTGCCTTAAATGCCCCTTTGCTTTATCGCTGATTTTAAAATCAACAAGACCATACTTAAAAGAATTTACATCATTAAGTATTGCAGAAGGCTTAAATCTACCGATTGAGACCATATACACATTATGAAAATGTTTACGGTGGTAATAAATCAAGTGAGACGTGTCTCAAATTCTCATAGACTTACAGAAACCAAGCTCATTTGCAATCAGACGTATCGCCCCCAGTTGGAGTTCAGATAGAATGCAGGTTTAAGGCACTTTCTCATTTGCGTTACTTTTCCAAACCGGACGCTAGCCCTGTGGGTGAAATACAATCCATCAAAAAGACAGCAATGCTTTTGAACCATCAATGGGAGAAACAGCGCCCCCTTTCATTGTGCAGGAATTCATTTGAAACTGCATCTTTCCCCCGTCCTCGTAAAATGATCCAGGAGGACAGCATGACAGAACATAAGGAGATTACATTCAACTTCAAAGAACACATTTTGACTGTGCGTGTGTGGACCTGCTCAACGAATTACTGTTCTTCATACGCTTGCCTTCTCTTTGTGGGTTGTTACTTCGTAAGGACACACACCCACACACAATCCCCATTTATCTCCAGGTTTTCTTCTTTCCCCTATTTCTCCTGTTAACAGAATAGCCCTTTCAGAGCAAACGTGTAATATAAAGCGCAACTGTTTTAAGACATGTCACAGGGGAATGGGTACATACTAGCATACCACCCACCAATACAACACATTCTAAAGGTCTGTGACTAGTAGAGCCTTGACCAATGAACTTCGATCTCTCCGAGGTCTCTCATAACAATCCGCTAGACTACGTCTGCCTTCGCTTTGCCTGCTATTCTAAGGTACGCAGGATTTACGGCGACACCTTGACACAGTGTTGTCCAATTAAGATCAAAATAGTCTTTAGTAGGAGTTACCTACCTTGCAAAATGGACAAGGGAAATGGTTGCATAAGTCATCTCTCTTGACCTATGCCCTCTGACCTAAAGTTTTCTCTGTAAGTACTGTATAGCCATTCTGCTTCTATTAAGTGGAAGGTTAATAATTGGTTTTGTCACAAAGCGACTCATTTCCCAATAATACACGAACACGGAAGCTGTTTAGATTTTATATTGCTTTAGACTTTTTTCTAAGACTGTATTACTGTAGCACTCAGATCAAACCTAGCGCCTCCCAAGGGGGATTTTTATTTTTTACAGTGCAGGGCAAGAACTAAAACATAAGTTGTAAAGTTATTACTTTCTTAGAACTAGTGTGTTAATTTTGAAAATTTGTGTTGGTGTTTTGTGTGGGTGATTAGCACAGCCCATATGTATACTGCACTGATGAGCTGTTCAGGTCATTCCTAGAACACAATGAGCATTGGTATATTTAAGAAAAAAAAAGGTCTAATTGCTTTTCCTTTGAAAGATATTGGAGAACTGTAAATTAATTTAACATGAGTAGGTTAATAATCCATGTGTTGACTTCAATTCATAATTTCTGTTGTGTTAACCTTGTCAGGCAGCAAATCCTTGGTAGCTGTAATCGTCTCCTATTATGACTGTTCTACACCCTGATTACCTCACCATATAGGCACTTTTACATAAATTACTTTTACTGCTCAACTAGCTTTTGATCAAACCACTGAAAGCAGTAACTCACGCATTCATCCAGCCTGGCTATTTGCATACTAATTCTTTATCGACTTGATTTTCAAGGCAATCAGGACAGACAGAGCACAGCATTAAAGCACCACTATTATTTTTGTCTATGATGTCTCAATAAGCTTCTTCTAAATGGACATACAGAACAGCTGCAAAGGCCACTGTGTGTGTGTGCACAGACCAACCTAAAATATAGAATTTCCCCAATGTCAACAAACGTTACTTTGCGAATGAGGGGAGAATGACGCTATTGTCCATATTTATTGGACAGAGCATAGCCACCGAGGAGATAACATCCTTTTGACAATATTGGAATGCGAGTTATTTTCTCTAGCACACACACACACTTTCAAGGGTTAGTGATGTAAGCATGTGGTTGTAGAGTAATACCCATCCAACTCAAGAGGAAGGTACATGACCTCTGACCCTGTGTAGTTACAGATCAATACATGTTGGATTCAGAATACACGTTTATACACACGGGTTCCACATGGTGGTGAAATGTGTCCCAGGTATGTTTTCTTACAGTCCAGAATGCACTTAGGAAACCATGGCCAGGTTCACTGATTGTGCGAGCAATCATGTCTAAGTAAAGACAGACAAATGCTGTCAATTGTATTTTTTTCTTTACTTTAGATAAGAAAGAATAGTTGAGGTTTTGGCAGTCACCTCCAAAGTTGCAATTTCATTGCAAAGTATATATATTTTTTGCTCCTTTGAAGTCCATCAGAAAGCCAGCAGGTGTTCACAGACTACATGTTCCTAAATATAAATGTTCTGCTCTTTTCATAATGTGACACAATGGTCATTATTGCTTTTGCATAATGGATTCTTAGATATATTGAAAATCCTGCTCATACTGGATTTTAATTTCAATGTCTTATGTCACAAAAATGTATGTTTTACAGATTGTCACTTCTTGCACTCCTATAACAGACTAAGGTCCTCTTTTGATATTTGACTAAATGTATATGAAATAAAATCAAGGCAAGGCAAGGCAAGTTTATTTATATAGCACATTTCATACACAATGGCAATTCAATGTGCTTTACATTAACAGGAAAACACAAAAATTTAAAACAGATAAAATTAAAGCATTTCAAATAAAAGTGAAAAACAGTTAGAAAAATAGTACAGTTTAAGAAAATCAAACAAAATGGTTAAATACCAATACACCGTGGAAAATATTACTGCACAGCTAGCCTTATTTTTGAATTTCTGTTTTATGTTCTATAAGAATTATACATGTACACCCCCAATGAACAAATTACATATGTGTGCAGATATTTCATGAACCATATGAAACCAATTATCCAGTACTAGATGGAATACACAAAATGATGTATAATGGCTGGCAGGGCATTTGGATGTTTTGAGATCCACAACCTTTATTGCTTTCTGGGTGACAGAACTGTGATAGATTGCGAAAGGATGGCTTAATATCAAGTAGAAAAGATAGCGACATGTTAAGTCCTTCATGCTTTAAACTAAGAAAGCAAAACAAAATCGAGAAATGTTGTGATTTCCGTATCTTTCAAATCGGCTAATATATGTATGTATATATTGTATTTAAAATTGTATGTGGCAGTAGGGAAATGTCAAAATCACCTATGTCCATAAAACACAATGTTTACAATACATAAACTATACTGTTTTACGTCAGTTCGATTGTTTTATAGTACTTTTTAGGCAGTAGATAGCTTTTTATCTGTTTTACAATAAACACTTAAAAAACATTAGAACTACTATGCTTGGCATTGGGGATGTAAAAGTCACTGAATTGTAGTAATGACCCACTTTAGGCAGAAGGAGATTTTGACATGGCTAGTTGCCTTTAAGTTGATGCCAGACCATTTAACATCTACTTCACAACAGCCTCTGTGGACCAAATTATTACATTCAAATGAATGGGTACGTTCTATCCTATTTTTGTGTAATGATATCTACTGTGTGTTTTATTTGTTATGCCTAAAGTCATCAGTAATTAATTGAATTGAGTTTAGAATACTTGAAATAATTTCAACAATTATTTTTAATGAAACATGTTAAGTGACTAAAACATGAGTTTGTGAAATTTCGATTTTGATTAATAATATGTGTAGCTTTCAGTACAAACTGCTGTCCATAGCATTACAGTGACTTGAAACTGCTTTCCCTAAATCGATGTGAAGTTTTTCGAAGTCTCTTTGTGTATATTTTGTGTTAAAATGTTGTCAAAACAGTTAACAGCAAGCAAAACAGTGACTGATAAGATCATGAACTTTAAAATATTAAAGCAATCACTTGCTTTAATTTATTTGAGGTCTGTTTACTTATTTGGGTTTAGTTTGACAGGCAAACCGGTGAATTAAAAAAAAAATCAGGATGATGCCGTATTAATTTTTTGTGGGGGGGGGGGCTGAGTGTTTATCAACTTCCTCTACAGTCAGAATCCGTACTCTCCAAACACGCAGTATTGCTGACAACATTGTATAAACACATAACTCTAACCATGCCAACCTCTGCTAGCACCCAATGGGGGGTCAAGGGCATCCGTCATCCATACAGTATTTGCGTTCTACCGGACCCCCGTTGCCAGACAACACAGCCAGCACCGGTTCAGGGACTGATGGATGCTTCATCCCCTGTGTTACTCTACTCTATCACAGGTAGCCCAGCCAGCCTGCCATTGGGCTGGCACCTCGGAGGGTGAAACCGCTTGTAGGGTGGTGGTGGGGGGTGTTGCAACTGTCACTTCAAGTTCATTTCACAGATTGATTTGTCTGGGAACAGTGGTTGTGTGTGTGAATTTGTGTGTGTGCATGTGTTCGCTGCGTGGAATTATTTATGCTGTCTGTCGGCTCTGGCTGCGTTTGATTCGATTGTTAAAGTAACTGCACTGAACAATATTGTAGTTGTTGAATATTACATCAAAGGGCAACTGGGGAATACTATTGTGTATATTTTTTTGTCTTCCACGATCACACTGACAGTGTGTGTCCCAGTGAAACTAAGCTGTGGTAAATATGAAAAATGAACTCTAATTTTATGAGGATTTTTCATATGATGGCATCAGCTCGTCCGTATGTAAATGCTTCAGTTGATTGACATTGATAACATCAGACATGCTTAGCATTACAAAACCAGCACAACAGATAAGACATTGATGTCACATGACGTGTGTGTTGGTACATTATATATTGTTCGGTGTGCTTCTTGAGAATATAACCATAAAGATGACATTTGTGTTAAAGTTGACTTTTTATTCAGTCTTTGGGACATTAAAATAAGTATTCTACTTAATTTAAATAACTCCATAACTACACATTGCAATGGGTGGTAATTGGGGTGTGCAGTTAAATAGGTGGAACAAATGCTCACAAAAGTATTCACCTGCCTTGAAAATGTCCACATTTAATTGTGTTAAACATGATTTCAAAATGGATTCATTAGGGACTCTGCACTGATTTAGAGGCTGCCTGTAGTCACATATTGACTACAGGGTGAATCCTTTTTATTATTTGTAATTTATTCAGAACAATCTGTACGTTTGGGACTTTTGTGCTTCAGTGACAAAAATTTGTAATTAAATCCATATTCATTTTCTGTTGTAACACACTACAATGTACAGAATTCAAAAGGGGATGAATACTTTTGAGATTCACTATACACGACTCAGAAAACAACTTTCTCCTGCTCAGACTATAAGCTGACATAATATTATCTAGAGAGCTAAGGCCAATTGTCTCACAAAATATGCATGCCCTATCTCTGAAATCAAAACATTTGACCTGTGGGTCAGACTCAATTTACTGCTAATACTAATGCACTATCCATACTGACTGCAGATGAACAAGATTACAGTGATACAGGGCCATCAGTGTATGGCAGGTTTCTCACAAGGTAATCAACATTCTCAGATGGTGTTGGGCCTATGACATGCACAATGAAGTGCCCCTAAAGGCCAAGCAAGATGAGAACAATCAATCTATGGGTTGTGATCATTTGGAATGCACAGTGTCATGGAACATGACTGAGGAAGAGTGACGATGATCTGTGAAGTAGGGCAGTTATTCAGAACGGTGTTAGTGTGAAACGTCTATAGGAAACTTTTGCAAGGTTAGTTTTGGTTTAAACTTACATACTGTAGGCATCAAACTGACTTATTGGTGCTTTAAATCAGAAAAAGGAGGTGTTTACTCTGTACTCTGAATATTAAAATTTATTTTTGTGAAAGGTTTTTTAAATGTTAGTATACTAAAATTCTAATCACATTTCGTATTGACAGACTTCAATTTGTATTGATACCATCCCTGGTAGTAAGCCCAACCTAATACTAGAACCCTGCATTTTCAAGAAACTGACATTTTGATTGCAATTGCATTTTGATTGCAATTGCAAGTCCCTATGCTTGCAGCAGTCACTCCAGCAATTTTCACAACTTTTCACCTCAAAAACACTTGCCTGATAGCTGCTACTCTCGGCTGCTAGGCAATACATGTTGTGCTCTGTGCGGAATCTCGCGGGATCTCGCAGGATCGCGGTAGCAGCCGAGAGTAGCAGCCATCAGGCAAGTGTTATTTTAATATACTTCTGGTGTACTTACAAACTTTTAAATGCCTCATTTTATAAGTACAGAACCTATTTGTACTACTGTAGAAGTTTGGTACCATTCCGGGCATTATTAGTGGGGTTATTTATGGGATAAACCCTTGGTTCCATTAGCGCCTGCACTAAGCCATTCGGCTGATAGCTCCAATGTTATAAAAATGGAAAAAAGCTTATGGGGGGTTGTTTGGCTCGAGGTCAAGGTGCAAAGGACCCCAGGGTTATATTACTCCGAACAATAATTTCAAGCGTAGAATGTTGTCCTACGGGGTAGTAATATTATCCCAAAATAATATGACTTCCTGCTATAGTCTACATTTATGAAGGGAATAATTGCGTATATATTGATTTACACAAAGATCTCCATTGCAAACATGAATGATGACAGGAAGATTCTTGTGGCATTGACATTGGCTGTCATGGCAGATGACAGCCAAGTTCACAAGCTAGCAACGTGATTACAAAGCTAACGTTTGATGTCTAGCAGCTTTGTAGAGACATAAAACCCACTGAGTTATACCAACAGCCTCAAACTATTTTACACATGACACTTTCTTTACTTGTGTGTGTGTGTGTCATTGTATTCTAACAGGGATTAAACCCATTGTAGGCTACGTCTGCAAATCCAGACTCCCTAATTAATAATTTTCCGTCAGTGTTGGTCGTAGATAACGATTGTATGGTAACTTTTTAAATGGAAGATGCAGACAGGAGGAACAGACACAACATTTTTGATTGGATGTTGCCCAACCCTGACTAGTGAAATCTTTCAAAAATTTGCATAAAATAGGATTGATCATAGTAGCCAAATGCCCCAAATCGGGCCAGACCCACTGTGCTAGCTTGGAAGTCCACAAAGCCTGACTATTCAGTCGGTAGAAAGAATTGTTCAAAAGTAATACATGGCTCTACACTACACCTGCGCTAATGACACACAGAGGATAATAGTGAATTTCAACAACGGAAAAACTCTGTCATCCTGTTTAAGGTTTGGTAACCACCGAACGAACCGTACAGGCTTACAACGAAACTTATTTCTAACAGATATTAGGCTAAATGTAGGCAACTAAACTGATGATGAACTAATACAATGCACTTACCTGTCTTTAGCTTGCGTTGTAGTCCACAATAAAGAAAATATCTCCCCAATCACTTTTAAAGAACGTGGTAACAATATTTAAGCTTGATTTTCTTAAATGTTATTAATGAAATGATCCAAGCAAATATCTGCTAAAAACACAAATTCGACGACGTGGTACTAGAAATTTATAGCCGACATCTTGTTTTTCCATTACCGTTCTTCCACCAACAATATATTATGCTAGAAACACAAACGTGGATTTTGTTTCAAAATAATAGCGCTGATTCCAATACATGAAATAATCGTTGTAAATTCATAAAGCTAATGAATTATGATCAAATTCTACTGTGTGTTTAAGGAACTATAAAAATAGTTTGATAGGAAAAAAATATAATATGTTTTTATAACAATTGTAAGAGATATGCTGTACACAAAATTTTATGAAATATATTCTCTCATAAAAACTAAACTGTTGCTGATGCCAAAACATGTACTATGGATAAATGTTCAATAGGATGGTTTAATCCAAATACTGTCTCACGGTTGGTCATAATTCTATATGCGCTGTAGGGTTTGAGACTATATACATCCTAGTGAACTTTTATGTACTTACCTAATTTAAGAATTATACACTTTGGGATGCATTGACATTCGGGCTTTTATTTTGAAAGTTCTCTCATTATACCAAAAAAACTGAACATGTGACATCATCTGAAATGTTGCTAGCAGAATACTAGTGGAATATAGCCTATGATCAAATCCTAGTATAGACTGCCACCTGCTGGTCAAACAATTCAATTACAATAGAATTATTCACGAAATCTTATGCAATTTAAATTGCTTAGAAACGGCAATTTAAAAAAAACTACACAACAGATTGTTTTCAATTTCACAAGCAACCTGGACAGCAATTGGATGCAATTGTTCAGGCTAAAATGGAATCAATATCTTCAAAACTGTGGGAGATTAAATGGTTTCAAGAATTTGATGAAAAATAATAATAATAAGATTTGCAATTTCAATATATTGATGCACTTCGTGCAATCAAAATAATTAGAGCTTAAAGTGGAAATCTTAAATGTAACCTGCTTAGCGCCGGAGTTTGGTATAGCCAGAGATGGGCATAAATATTGTAATAGATTACCATATTTCCTCAAATAAGAACTGGGGCCTTCATATAGCTACCTCTACTCTGCAGAAGGTAACCAGGTTTTATTTGAAGCCATGGCCGTAACTACCATTGAGGACACCGAGGTCATGACCTCGGTATTTTTTTCTAGAAGTGTCAAATATATACCCAACAAAACAATTATCCTTGCATCAACAGACCGTCACATGACACGTACTTGCAGATACTGCTGTCATGTCAAAACGAAAGTAGTCGGCTGTAGCGGAGTGTTACCTTAACCAATTAAAGAACGCAATGCATTGTCTCGCACATCTCACATAAACATCAATACCCACAAATCCGTTATTCAAAATAAACTTGACGCCATGTTAATTTCTGCCTGTGTGTGGTTTTCATTCAAATGACCGAAAATGAAAAGGCTGCAACAAACTAAATTATCGTTTAGAAGATGAGCAGACAAAGAGAAGGAGGAAAGGTGAGAAATGTAATGGTTATTAGTGGTAGGCGGATCGATCCCATAATATCTATATCTGTAGATAGGTCTCTTGTTTGAAGATCAATATTAACGTCAATAGGATCGATAGGCAACCACTTCACGTTTCTCTCTTCTACACATTTAATCAAAACATAGAACTGTCACACTGTGCAAACAACGGTCCGTTGTCATGAAAAAATCTTAAGTGCTTCTCCAACTCCGCTGCTGTTGCTTGTGACTGTGCAGTGCAGTGCACCAACGAATGCGTCGCGCACACTGATTACCCGCCGGTACCAACCGCGAATCCTGAAGATACACAC
>JACXGM010022567.1:0-16619 GCA_016801145.1 Umbra pygmaea | reverse complement strand
TTCCTTAATTGGTTAAGGTAACACTCCGCTACAGCCGACTACTTTCGTTTTGACATGACAGCAGTATCTGCAAGTACGTGTCACGTGACGGTCCGTTGATGCAAGGATAACTGTTTCGTCGGCTATATATTTTCGACACTTCTAGAAAAAAAATACCGAGGTCATGACCTCGGTGTCCTCAATGGTAGTTACGGCCATGTATGTAGGAGCAGCAGTGCCAGCCCCAGGAATAACCTTTAGTTTTGTAGGAAGCTGAGAGGAGTTTTTATTTTCCATGGACTTAAATATGTAGTCCAAGATTTTAGACACTGGTTGTAAAATGTGGCACTGCTGGGCTAAAAAGGCTCCCCGAAGGTTCTGTACTGTCAGCCCTATTCAAATGTAGGGCTGCAAATAACGATCATTTTAATAATCAATTAATCTGTAAATTATCTTTTCAATTAATTGACGAATCAGATTCCCCCCCCCAAAAAAATAATTGACGAATCAGATAAAAATAATAAATAAATATTTCCATAATTTTTGTTTTAAAAAAACAGTACGTTATTCCATATTTACAATATAACAACAACTAACAGACCAAAATGTAAATTGTAAATTGTGTTAAAGTAAGATATTATGGCGAGGACACTTGAATAAGAATCTGTTGTTAATCAACTAAGTTTGCACTTGAGATTTATATACATACACTACCTCTGCGAAACCTAATCAAATATGAACCACAGAAGTGCGTCTTTGTTAATAAGTAAGCATCTGCAATTTTTGTCAAACGCATTTGTCTCCAATCCGAAACATGTAATGCTTAAAGTAGCCTAATAACAAGTAAAAAAAAACAACATATTATACATTGGACATTTCACCCACCACATTGACTGGTAGATTAGGAAAGGTTACCAGCCAGGTTACCAGTGAAAAACTGATATAGCCAGCTCTACGATGTAACAACATAGACCCAACGAATTGTTAATAAAATTTGTTGCCAACCATTTTAATAATACATTTCTTCGATTCGTTGTTGCAGCCCTATTCAACTCTGGTACTCGACTCGAGTTCCACTCGTTCTTTTCATCAACCCTCTAATCTGGGACTCATTTAGACCTGGATCACCAGGTGGGTAAAATTAACAAGGTAGAACAGAAAAACCGCAGGCTGTTTTTTTCTGCTTGTAAAAACCTGCCTTATTTTTCTGAATTGACTACTGTACCCTGATTTCTAGCTTGATATCGCACCAAAATCGGTGTTTAGGCGGGATCAGTTTAGCCAGGATCATGGTAATTCAGTCGGTGTAGCAACTGTTGGATAAGATTTTCTGGAGAGAAGCATCTTTATTGAGGACAGAAAGGAAAGTGTTTTTATATCAACTCCAGGCATCCACAGAAGGGATAAGGGGGCTTCCATGCTAACTAAGGCCATGTCATGTAGATAGGCCTGTACATTTAAAAATGTTTGCAAATGTTAGACAATATTAAAAGTAGGGCAGTTGATTGGTGAACTGGTGTGGACGCTGTCAAGGATACAACAATTACTAACCCTGAGGTTTTTCAGAACATGGCTGAGGTGTACTGGGCATTTTAATGAGGACAATTTCAATGAGAGTACTCTTATAAATAGAGACTTCAGGTTTCTGGTAGGTTCCTGTATGATTTGATAGACATTTAGGGCATCCTAAAACTGATAGGGCATCCTAAAACACACATTCATTCACAAGAGGTTGATTTAATTTCAAATTATTTTCTGTAAACATTTCAAATGTTTTCACTACGATTAAGCTACTCTGAATAACAGTTTGACACTTCTGATTTCTAAAATGCCTTAAACAAAATTGAGTGTTGTGCCATATATTTTAATGTTTATAAAAATGTATATATTACTGTTTCATATTGTAAATATGTTTTGGAAACCAATCAAGTCATTGACCCACTTACAATTAGATTGTGTAAATGGTTTGTGTGTGTGTCTTTCCAGTGTGTATGTATGTTTTGGTATATACTGGGGTGTGTATGTCTGTCTTATTGGGTTGTGTACATCTCTGTTGGGGCATTTGGAGATCAGTAGATCAGCTGTGAACCCTGCACCCACAGATCCCAGCTCCAACATGCTTCTACCCCCCCCCCCCTTGACTCCACATGCAGGACAAATGTTGTCCAGCAGCTTGGGCCCTTTCCCCACTGCTGGTGCCACACAAGAAGACTGGCGGGGGGTCACTTCAAACAGCCAGTGTGTGCTTTGGGCAAGCCAGAGGGGGGTGGAAAACAGGGGAAAATGCCTATCTGTGGGGACTGGATGACCCTCCTCACACACACACACACACACACACACACGCACGCACGCACGCACGCACGCATGCACACACACACACCTAATCCTCTGCAGCTGCATGTGACAAGAGAAAACACCAATCTGCATTCATGTAAACAGAGCAATGCCACCAATACAATCTTCCATTAGTTTGTATTTTATAGTCTGTATTATATAGTCTGTAGGCTGTCAGCAATGGCTCAAATTTGTTAAATAATGATGCGTTGTTCATGTTTTTAATGTTGTTGTCAATGGTCGAATAACTTAAATGCTAAAACATAAAGACGGAATGCTACCAATGAGAAACATCGGAAGAGGGTTTATTTAGCTTAGGTTTTGTATTTCCTTCTCGCATTGTTCAAGGCAGCCAGGATGGAGCCTACCATATGGCATAAAGACACAAGTTAACTGACGCAAATGACCAAATGACACCATGTTTCCTTCTGTGTTTTAGAGATTACCACCAATTTGGCTGGGGTTATATGAACAGAAGTTTAGAACCAATATGGCTGGATTCTTGTGAACAGGCAATGACAACCAATGACGCTGTGTTCATCGGTTTTACTGATCTTCTACCGTGGTAACCATGAGGCACCCCCCATTGTGCAACACACCAGCCTCTATGGCCCATTACGTGACAACATGGCCAACAAACAGCCTTTACAAACAGCCTTTACAGACTGCTCCACTGTAACTATTAGAAATACATGCGGTTCTTTACTACTGTACTGAATCTACAGGTTGGAATGAGTGGTCTGCAGTGCTATGGACTCAAAACCAGCACTGTATAGACACTTACTTTATGCCATCCTTGTTGTCAAAGGAATGCAGATCCAATACTTGAGATAGGTCCACCCTAGAGAAAAACCATACAAAAATAAGATAATAAAAAAAATAAAAAAAATAAGATAATAAAAAAAATAAGACATAAAAATGTCAGATTTATCTTTCTTTAAAGCAGAAGTGAAGTAGGTTGTGGGTCAACTGAGGTGTCCAAAACGCTGAGGTCTTGTACTATAACATACTTAAAGCAAAACGCTGAGGTCTTGTACTATAACATACTTAAAGCAAAACGCTGAGGTCTTGTACTATAACATACTTAAAGCAAAACGCTGAGGTCTTGTACTATAACATACTTAAAGCAAAACGCTGAGGTCTTGTACTATAACATACTTAAAGCAAAACAATTGATGATACAACACCACCGGGATGGATAATGGATTATCAGTATGGCTGTTGACCGTGTTCAAAGCCCGTCCACGGACAACCGCACATGGAACCAGGGTTGGGGGACGTGGTTCCGGTTGGTCCGGTGTCTGTGATGCTTTCATGTGCCTTTCTCTAGGTGGAGCGAAAACACACCCTGCCTTTGATACATGCCGAGCAGCACCGAGCACACCTACGCACAGAATGGGTGGTGCCTAGTGGGGCGTCAGAGAGGGGTCAGAGTGCAGGGGTTTGTGGGTAACTGGACACCCTAGGATCAACGGTGGCGTTTGTGTGCACGCTGGGCGCCGACAGGAGAAGGTTGGAGGGCTCAGATGCAACGTGATGCTTGGTACGTTTCATGTGTGTTACTGGGACAAAGCTGGGATAACATGAGGATGAACTCAATGTGTGTAAGGACACTGTGAGAACTGCATCAACAAAGTGTGGTTTTATATCTGGTGTAGGCGCCACCCTTCACAAAGCAGTCAGGGAGACCAAATGAACCAACCCACCGTGACTTCTGAGTTTCCAGAATCTTCACCAGGCCATTTATAGACCTATACAATAGAGTTGATTGCTATTACTTGACAACGCAATATATAACATCCAGCACAAAAAACTGACAAAAAGCACAATAACAAATAGGAATCGATCGTCCTATTAAAGAGCTTTCACCTGACTGTATCTGTCAGCTGGTCCAACTCATCCTTAGTGACCAGGTCAGTCTTGTTGATAACGGCCAGGTCTGCCAGGGCAATCTGCCTGTAAATAAACAATAAACAACACGTTTTACAGATATTTTACCAGCATTCTAATTAAACAAAACTGTACACCTGTCGTGTTAAAACAGCAAATTACAGAAAAAAGTTGCGGCATTAGCCCAAGCGCTTTGGGGGGAACAAAACGTGAGTTTAAGTCCCATCATTAGCAGCATGTGTGCCCACTCCTGTTCATGGAGATCTACCATCCTGTTCATTCCAACCCTAATTTAGCACACCTGATTCTATTAAATAGTTGGATGAACATTCAATCAATCAACTATCAGGTTAGTGTCAACTGGGGTTGGAGAGTACACCCATAGAACAGTACTCTCCAGGAGCAAGAGTGGGCACCCCTGATTTGCAGAGTGGGTTGAGCTCTTCGAAGAAATTTGTTGAGCGTCTGATTACCTATGCAAGACTTTATTCCTGATTTAACAAAGATTAACAGAAGAAATTAAAGTAACTGTTACGAAGTTGTTTGTTGTGGCGTCTAAGACTGGTGCTCCAAATTACCCCCCCCCATCCCCCCCGTGTAGTGTGTGTAGACTGTGTGTGGGTGGCACGGTAAAGGACGGGCCACTGTCAAATGGGAGATCCTTATTGTCTTAGAGGAAAAGACCAATACAAACAGGGGGGGGGGCACATTCCTCCCTGTTAGGTCAACGTCATCACCAGGCAACCTGAATGGACAGCGGAATCACACAGGAAACCCGAAGCACAATGCCTTTGGAGAAATTATACGCCAAATGATACGTTTGTATACAAAGTTATCAAAGGTTGGCAGAACAACACAACGTGACTCCCTGCAGAGCAGAGCGCTGGAGGTGGATACAGGCAGACCTGAAAGAAAATACTGAGAACATTGGCACAATTGTCATCATTTTGGCTTTCACCACAATGGATTTGAAAGGAAACCATGTAGATGCGCTTTAAAGGTTCAATATGTAGTTTTCCAAAACAATAACAAAAGATGTACTTTGCATTAAAAAAGCAAACATCGCTATACCTATATTATATATTTCTTAGTTGTGTACTTACATTATCCTAAATGTTTCCACCAACTTTCAAACCCAGAGAAATTTGTAATATAATTCGAAGACACGGGACGTTTCATTTTGTCTTCCATCAATGGCGTCATATAACTTTTGACTGCTCTAGGTTGCTCTAAGTTCCAGGGAACATATATTTTTAACAATACATTACTTTGTCAGCGAACATTTTTTCTGCCGGAGACAATAGAAAGGAAGGTTGTCATTGACGACGATAACAAAACCCATGATCCCACGCTACTTCCCAACGGCATCCAAGTACATCTTTTGCTATTGTTTTGATTGAGAGACCCCTAGTGGCCAAAAACTACATATTGTACGTTTAAGTGTAGACTTGTCTTTAATTTAAGGCGTTTGGCAAAATGATTGTATGAACCCATGTAGGACTTACAACCAGTTTTATATATAGCTACCCAATTCTAGGGGCTCTAAAGTCAAAGTGGACAACATCACAATCAATAATTAGTGAGTTTTAATACTTAATTGCAAATCATTTTCAGTCAATGGCTGCCTGAAGTCTGGCACCCATAGACATCACCGTATGCTGGGTTTCTACACTGGTGATGCTCTGCCAGCCCTACCACAGCTGTGTTAAGTTCCTGATTGTTCTTGCAGCGTTTTGCCTTCAGAAATTGAAATGCATGCTTAGTTGAATTCAGGTCAGGTTATTGACTGGGCTTTTCCAGAACATTCCACTTCCTTGCTCAAAGTCTTGGGTTTCTTTCACAGTTTGATTCATTGTCCATCAGCACTTTGAACCACCATCCAATGAGTTTAGCAGCATTTGTCTGGATCGGAGCAGATAATATAGCCCTAAACACTGATGCTTTTGTCAGCAGTCTCATCCTCTAATACAAGGAAACCAGCTCCATTGACAGTCATATCCCCATTTTCCATTATAGGGCTGCACCGTGACACACCACACATAAAACAGGTTGGGTTGTGTACCCATCTCCAGCCCACTGGAAAACAGACCAAGTTGGGCTATATATCGGAGGACAAAAATACCTAGTACTCCCCTGGGTCGAAGTGAACCAGTGGGTGGGGTTACGAACCGAGAAATTCAACAGCCAATGTTCTTTCATAGTTTCTTTTTAATTTAACATTTATTTAACCAGGTAAGTTGACTAACAACAATTTCTTATTTACATCAAGGACCTGGGAGCAATTTGGGCGAAGTGTCTTGCCCAAGGAGACAACGACATTTGGCTCAGTCGGGAATCGAACTGGCAAACTTCTGACTACAAGTCTGACTCCCAAACCACTGAGCCATCTGCGCCACTGTACTTGACATGATTCTAAATAAATGTTCCCTTATATGCACTTATATCATCATTACATTCTCATTCTCTCTATATGCGTTGTATTGTAGTGTGATTTCTCTCACTCACTGCCATTCACAACTGCTTGAAAGGCACAAACCATTCTCTGAGTGGTTGTGGAAACATCCATGGCCAGCCTCAGCCAGTCCATACCAGCACAAAGCAGCAGATTTTGCTTTAAAAGTGGTCAATGGAAAATGCACATGCTATGACGCAATCTCCAGTATGATTTACAGATGAGGTGGTATGCTTAAAGAATCATGAGAATATCCATTCTCCATGTCCTTCTTTTCCCATCCTTCTTGTAGAAGTTGATCTTTGTCTTTAAGATGTTGATATCTGTCCTTAAGATGTTGTTCCAGAACTGTGCAGGGTTTTTTCATTTTTTGACAAACTAACCTGTTTTTCCTGTTTTCGAGGCTTACATGTTGTGGTAAACCCTCTGAATTTTCTCTGGGGAAATCTTCTCTTGATTGTTGACTTTGAAACAGATATGCCTACCTCCTGGAGGGTGTTCTTGTTTTGGCCAACTGTTGTGAATGGGTTATTTTTCACCAGGTAAAGAAATAATCCTTCATCCACCACAGTTGTTTTGCTTTGCCTCTAATCGGTTTGTTCAAATTCTTCAGCCTATTGATGGCTTGCTACACTGGCAGTGACAACTCTTTAGATTTCATAGTGGTGGTTTGAGCCATAGATTCTGAATGAAAATGCCACACTTGAAACCAAATTCAGACCTTTTATGTGCTTACTTATATATTAATTAGTAAGGGATTGACACACACCTGGCCATGGAACAACTGAGCAGCCAAATTTTCAATTATGTTTGGCCCTGTAAAAATATAGAAAGTGCTGTAATTCCTACATTGTTCACCCAATATGAATGTAAATACCCTCAAATCAAAGCTAAATCTGCACTTTGGTTTCATCATCATTATTTAATATCTACGCTGTGGTATGCTGTGGTAGACAGCTAAAATTATGATAACTTAGGCAATGTCATGGAACTAACTGTATGTAAAGAAATAGTGACAAATAACATGTTGAAATGACAAGGGCTGTGGTAGCCTGAGGACAGATGGACAGACAAAACATACCTGGCAGCTTCATTAACCAGTCCTTCTGGTTTCTCCTCAATCAGATGCTGCAGGAGGAGAACCAAAGAACCAACGTTAGGGACATTGTGTGTCCTGATGTGAAGCAAAGTGAAAGCCTCTCTAAACTTCCTATTAAACTTGCCGAAGCCAAATAGCCCCTCCCCCACACACGAAACCCTTAAACGGTTCACTCATCCACGTGTCACGGGTGACACAAAAATTGACAACCGGAAAATGAAGAGAAGAACGCAAATGACACTCCTACCTGCAATATGAGACAGAAATCACCTGCTGAACCGTGAGAGATAAACATCTATTTTCTATTTGTGTCTGGCCACCATGTCGGGGAGAGAGCGCGCGCTGCTTTCATCTCCTGACTGAAATATATAATAACAGAGGTACTAGGGGTCATGACCTCTCCTGACCCCTGAATATCAAACTGTCAGCAGATGTGGCAGGTGAGGGAAATTAAAAACTAAACACAATGGCCACCACTTTAATACAACAGTCCTACGTCTCGGTAAACACCCTGGCCAATACCCTGACACTCTTGGGCCTTGTTGTGAGTGAAAGGCCTGGGGCTCGAGTGTTCACCTGCCCCCAAGGGAGATGGGCATTTAAGAGTCACAGGAGCGGAGAGGAGTCTGTGATTGTCACATTACAGTGATCTACTTTGATATCAATTACCCTGTCAGGTTTAACCAGGCCCTCCCCTCACTTTCTGGCCTGCCAACGTGTTGAATGGCCTGCCACGACACCCTCAGATTACATTCCCCGGTTTTCAGGTGACACCTAGCAGGTTTTTCTCCAGTGTTTCAAGGTTTATGTGTTTGGGAGGAGTTGTGTGTGTTGTTTTCCAACTCTCAAGACATCTCAAAACAGAACAACAGCAGTGAAAATAGCATTTATATTCCATGGTAGTGGGGATTTCAATCCAAAACCCCACAAACAATCCACAGAATATAAAGTATTTAATACAAAGAATACAGAGTAATTAATACAAAGGATCACAACAGACACTTAATTACCATTTACCTGCATTCCGTATTTTGCGTCAATGACTGTAACAATTCCTGTGCACAAACAAACACAAATGTCAAGGACAGGATGTGCACACACTCCACGGTGAACTCTGACCTGAAAGCCTTTTGGTGTTTAGCTAGGCCTGTGTGTGTTTTAGTAACTTTCTCATTGTGAGTCCAGTTGAGGTCCAAACATTCTCTTTCGTAACACAAGGAACAGCTGAGCATTCATTTCAGCCACTGGACACTGCGAACCTCTGCACAGCAACAAGAACAACCCTGTCCACCCCTCCACCCATAAATTAACACCCCCTGGAATTCACACCCACTGCTTTCAAACACAAACAAAACATCTGAAAACATTTAGCACAAAAGCAGATTCGTTACCATCTAGATAGATGTCACTCCCTAGTTCTGAATCAACCCAGAACATTGAGGCCACAGCACCTGAGGAGAATAAGAGATTTCAGTTTCAGTTACCATATCTCAACATCTACAGGGTGTAAAGAGCATTAAAAAAGTTAGATCAAACGTCATTAGCAGACATAGCATTGCTTTTTGCCTCCACCCAAATAACACACACCGGCTTGCACTTAGCCTGCTAGAACTTTTTGGAACAGATAAAACTCATTTCAAAAGCTTGCGTTTGTTCTCCTATCCCAGTAGGTACATTTGGATCATTTCCAGGCATTTTCATCTTTCAGGGAAGGAAGTTATTCCAGCGCTCTTGTCAGTGCAGGACACCCAGCTTGTTCACATAATACACTTTTGTCAAACCGTCAGGTGGTAATAAGAAAGCATGGTAAATATTTGATAGAAGGGTAATGAAAACACTGTTTCTGAGTGACATCCCATGCATCAATCGTCCAGCCTATTCTTCCTCGGGAGGGGCCAGTCCCACAGGAGCTTTTTGATTGACAGGGCTGCCTGGGCCAATGACAGCCTCGCCTCAGTCAATAACTAGCCTGTCTCAGCCAATGACCATGGTGAGGACTGAGGGGAGTGTCGGTCCGAGCGCACTCTGCCAGGCCTGTGTGAGTGGCTCGGTGGACAGTGGCTGGAAGCATCCCTGGACCATTGACACCTGTCACTCATTGACACACTCCAGTTGTCACAAGGCTCGCCCCCAATAACGGCCTTTGATTGATTTCCTTTCTCCGCTGTATCCCCATCTACACATATTTACAGACTGATGATTTCCCTGCTCTGATGGAAATAGGCTGTTCAGATATCACCCCTTAAGCCCTCGGCTCTGACACGGTCCCAAAACGCAGCGTCCTGACACAATCCTCCAATAGCTGAGCTAGAAGTGACCCTCCAGAGTCCAACTAAGGCCAACAATGCAAAGGTCTGGTGAGACTACCTGAGATCCAAGCCAAAAGGTGCCTGGGTGGGATATGACATTACGTAGCTCACCTCAGATCCCTGGTTGGATCATGGTACTGGCCCTGGGTCTTGGATTTGTGTGATCATTTTAAAAGACATTTAAAATAAGAAAATATGACGATGATGAAAATGATAATACACTGCTAAAAAAAATAAAGGGAACACTAAGATAACACATCCTAGATCTGAAATAATGAACTAACCATATGAAATAATTTCGTCTTTACATAGTTGAATATTCTGACAACAAAATCACACAAAAATGATCAATGGAAATCAAATTTATCAACCCGTGGAGGTCTGGATATGGAGTCTCACTCAAAATCAAAGTGGAAAACCACACTACAGGCTGATTCAACTTTGATGTAATGTCCTTAAAAAAATGAGGCTCAGTAGTGTGTGGCCTCCACGTGCCCGTATGACCTCCCTACAACGCTTGGGCATGCTCCTGATGAGGTGGCGGATGGTCTCCTGAGGGATGTCCTCCCAGACCTGGACTAAAGCATCCGCCAACTCCTGGACAGTCTGTGGTGCAACGTGGCGTTGGTGGATGGAGCGAGACATTATGTCCCAGATGTGCTCAATCGTATTAAGGTCTGGGGAATAGGCGGGCCAGTCCATAGCATCAATGCCTTCCTCTTGCAGGAACTGCTGACACACTCCAGCCACATGAGGTCTAGCATTGTCTTGCATTAGGAGGGACCCAGGGCCTACCACTCCAGCATTTGGTCTCACAAGGGGTCTGAGGATCTCATCTTGGTACCTAATGGCAGTCAGGCTACCTCTGGCAAGCACATGGAGGGCAGTGCGGCCCCTCAAAGAAATGCCACCCCACACCATTATTGACCCACCGCCAAACCGGTCATGCTGGAGGATGTTGCAGGCAGCAGAACGTTCTCCGTCAATTGTGCTGTGCTCAGTGTGAACCTGATCTGTGAAGAGCACAGGGCACCAGTGGCGAATATGCCAATCTTGGTGTTCTCTGGCAAATGCCAAATGTCCTGCACGGTGTTGGGCTGTAAGCACAACCCCCACATGTGGACGTCCGTCCCTCATACCACCCTCATGGAGTCTGTTTCTGACCGTTTGAGTGGACAGATGCACATTTGTGGCCTGCTGGAGGTCATTTTGCAGGGCTCTGGCAGTGCTCCTCCTCCTCCTCCTTGCACAAAGGCGGGGGGTAGCGGTCCTGCTGCTGGGTTGTTGCCCTCCTATGGCCTCCTCCACGTCTCCTGATGTACTGGCCTGTCTCCTGGTAGCTCCTCCATGCTATGGACACTACGCTGACTGACACAGCAAACCTTCCTGACACAGCTCGCATTGATGTGTCATCCTGGATGAGCTGCACTACCTGAGCCACTTGTGTGGGTTGTAGACTCCGTCTCATGCTACTACTTGAGTGAAAGCACCGCCAGCATTCAAAAGTGAACAAAACATCAGCCAGGGAGCATAGGAACTGAGAAGTGGTCTGTGGTCACCACCTGGAGAACCACTCCTTTATTGGGAGTGTCTTGCTAATTGCCTATAATTTCCACCTGTTGTCTGTTCTATTTGTACAACAGCATGTGAAATTGATTGTCAATCAGTGTTGCTTCCTGAGTGGACAGTGTGATTTCACAGAAGTGTGATTGACTTGGAGTTACATTGTGTTGTTTAAGTGTTCCCTTTATTTTTTTGAGCAGTGTATTAATGATCCTTTATTAGGAATATTCTCTCTCCTACGCTGGTCTACATTCCTTCATTGATGGACCACTCGATACCAAAGTATCGAAAACGATTTCCGAAACTCACTGCATCGGATGAACGTATCGAGACAAGATCCAAAACCCTTCTGGTCACATGAAAAAGTGTGTCATAACACTTAGTCATGTGATATTGAACGATACCTGTGTCACACTTGTCAAAAGACACTGACGTATCGGGTATAAAATGAGGAATCAAAAATGAACATTTTGAATGCGTGAGACCTTGGCTGAGAGATTTGAGAGTATTGAGAGAATTGAGAAATTGAACCATCAGAAACAAGATGGACTAACGACATCAGAGGTTTATTATTATTATTATTATTGTATATATATTTATGGCTTTGACATTCTGTTTAAATTCTTTATGCACACACAACGTGCTTATTCCGGCGAGGGGTCACTGGCCTTTATACAATTAAAATGTATATTGTTTTATTGCCAGGGAGACTAGGGGAGCATTGGTGATGATGACAACCTGTGGTTACTCCTGGACAACAGAGTCAGTGACACCAGGAGAATACAGAGTGCTAGTGCCAATGCTATGGTTGAAGTTAAACGGTACCTACAGATGCATACCTGGCAAGAGTAGAAGACCCATCTTCCCTCACCTATATAAACTTGCAATGGTCCATTTAGCCATCCATCCCTGCAAACTCTGTGCCCTGCAAGATAATTTTTTCAAAGGATGGCTAGTCGGTAGACAAAAAAGGAATCGCCTGAGCCCTGGAAATGTGGAAAAAATATTGTTTCTAAATAAATACCTGCAAAGACAATACCTTCCCCCTCACAAGTTATTGCAAAAGCACTATTTCATAACTTGATAACACAAATCCATTAAATAACAATGTATATTTTGCCTGAAGAGTGTCATTCCCAGTCTTATCAGAGGAGTTCACATGAGGTTGATGTTTTGGAAACCAAATCAAGATGATTTTATGACATTGTTAGGAAAGAGTTTATTGTCTCAAGCAGTTCTAATTCATTCAATAACCCACAGTGTTGACAAATTACAATTATTAACCCGTTTCAAAACTTTACAGTTAGTGATGAAGGACGGGAAACGTTCAGTCCAGCCACAGAAGCATCTGTCTAACCATGGTGGAATTAACCTTAAAAGACTGTAGATGTGTGCCATAATTGAAGTTGCCAGCAGATGTCACTGTCGAATAAAGGTTTTGAGCATCTCAAAAGCCTAGACTCAAACGTTTCAATTGTCTCTGTGTTTTCTTTCGGAATGCCTCGTTTTGCCAATCACTACATTCCTTGGTGTTTTGAGCACCTGTGAAGTATAAATTAGTACAGTCAGATTGCAACAATATTTAAACTGGCTGTTTCCCACAGCAATGACCGCACAATCGGCTGAATGAATTGCTGCTCTGGGATGACTTTAGAGACAATATGTTTTTTAGTCTTCGGATCCATTTCCTTAAAAAGGTGAAATGTGTAGAAATCAAGCCATAATAACAAAACGACATTCTCGGTCCAGCTGACCAGCTTACATATGTTATAAAAACTGTATTTTTTTATATTTAAAAAATCCAGAAAAGGGATATACACTACCAGCCCAAAGTTTTACAACACCCAGGGATTTTCATGTTTTTGATAGAAATTCACCAAGGCATTAAAGTGATTTAAATATATATCCAAGACATTACCGATGATGCAAATGTCTATGGCAGTAGGAAATTACTGATTCATAATGAACTCATCAAATACAATGTATTATTTTCAGTAGCCATCATTTCAGTCCTAATGAATAAACCTTTATCTCATCCATAGTTCATCATGTTGACTATATCCTAATCTAGGACTGGTCGATATCGATATGGTTTTGACCAGGATATGAAAAATGCCTATATCGTGCAAGTCGAATATATTTGTTTCTGCGCTGGTATTTGTTCAGGTAACAAAAAATCTATTATAGCATCTCACTGTTTTAATGCTTTTTTGGTTATTCATTCATTTTAGAGATTTAATTGAAGAATGAAATTAATGAAAAGAATCTCGGTAATGACATTAACATTAACCTAGGGAGGGTGAGGTGTTTGATGCTGAGCTTGGTGATGATTTCACTCCATGCATGTACTGCTCCTATTTTTATTTTTTTGTAATCAGTGAGGACCACAATGGAAATAAGCGATTGGCTTTTTTGTGTATTTAATCCTCGATAGCTCTTTGTAATGATCGAGTAATATTGTCTAAATAAATTCATTCATTCAACGTCTTTTCAAATTTACATTTGTTGATGAAGAATTTACCCATCAGAATTAATACATTTACGATGAAATCTTTTTCTTGTCATTTCATCATATAGTAACAAAATATAACTCTATCCTATATTGAACAATTTAGATTAAAATATTAAAAAAACAAAATCAGGTAATTCCAGAATGATTTCACAGGGGCACATTTATAAAAAATGAGGAAGTGTCTCAGGTAAAGCCTTGCAAAATGTACATTTAGGATAATTCTCTGTAGATCTAGAGATGTAAACGTTAGTTGGGTATATATTGTGTATTGCAGATTTTGCCGTCCGCTGCAACCTATTTCTTGGTATTTGCTTGGCGAAATTGTTAGCCAATTTTTATCATACATTTCATACAATACAATTATACACTACATTCCTTGTTTCAGTTTAACCCAATTCCCAAATTTCTTCCTTTGAAATTTAATATTGTTTCGTTAGATTGTTCATTCATTACAAGTTTGATTACTTGGTGTTCCTTAAAGACATGGATTTGTACAGTGCAATGCCTCAGATCTACAAACTGTTCATTAGTGGCAACAATTGGAGCTACATCTGCAGGTGTAAAAAGGAGCTTCTCCTGTTTAAAGTGGCTCAAGTCCTACACCCGTAAATCAATGGGCCAAGACCGTTTAAGCAGCCTAGCTCTGCTGGCCAATGAGAGAACACTGGTTAAGTCACTGGAAAAGATGCCTAGTTGGTACAACAGTGTCACAGAGCACTTTCTTGAAAAGGAATGTAGGGCAGAATGTACGTATAAATAAATGGACAATTTTTATGAAGTAGGCCGAAAATGAGCCTGCACTCTTTGAAAGACCAGCAGCCGCCACTGCACCCATCGTATATTAGATCGCCTGTATTGCTTTAACTTGATTGGTAAATTTCTGCCGAGCGCATCGTTAGTGAAGTGGACTACTTTTCTTTTCATCTGCATATAATCATTTGACCAAAAAATGAAGGAAATCCTTAAGCCAAAAGCAGTGCTATTGCAAATGTTCACAAACAAAGAGCCATTAAAAAAAAGCACTGATCACCAGTACCCTACGTTAGCAGTGGTTCTCAACCTGCGGTTTTGGACACCTGAACTTGGGCCCACAAGGTTGTCTATTATGTAATTATTTAATATTGTTTCTTTATGTGTAATCCACTGTCATGGCAACATGGCAAATAGATTGAGAACCTCTGGTATCAAACTAGAGCTGACAAATTTGTCATATGTACCAAATCTGATATGATTGAGCATTATATTTGTACTGAAATACATTTTAAAATTAAATTAATAGAGATCAGCAACATTGGCAACAGTTCCAAAACAATGTCTGTGTTTTGCACACCTATTTCACAAATAAAGCGCCATTAAATTTTTTTATTTTAATAAAGAAAATCCTTTTAACCCATGTGTACATATTTTCCAACCTTTTCAAAGATCCAAATATGGAGGTATATATCGTTAGTCGTTAGAAGCTACAAAATATATCGATATATTAATTTTCTGATCTATTTAATATTACCTTGGTGTAGGAAGGTATACATTGCTATCAAAACATATTTAAAAGTTAGCTATATCAAAATGATTTCGATATAATTTATGTATTTAAAAAAACAAAGCTTAAAATGCATCAATTATATTAAAGGTGGAATGGTGCATGCCCATTGACAAACAGCTATTAGCTGACCAACCATAAACACTAGTAAGATAATGCACTGTAATGTCAACCACAAAAGGTTAAAGATTAAATACACTAAGGCCATTGATGTAATTGGATTTGTTCAATATTGGTAACTTACCCGGATCTGCAAGTCCGGTAGTTTCTAGAAGAATATAGTCAAACTTTCCTTTCTTCTGCATAAGGTTTTCTATGGCAATCAGGCCGTTGTCCCTAAGAAACCCATCACAAACATGACAAAGACTTGGAATGACACAGAATTAAATGTATTGTCTAAGTGCTACTTATTGTCTCACATACATACAGTTGTAATCAAAGTTATTCAACCCCCATTGCAAATCAGGTTTATTTCCAAAATGTACAGACTGTCAGCTGTTTGAAATGAACAAATCAAACAAAAGCAATTGAAATAGCTCAACACAATGAACACATCAAGTGGTTTCCCCAAATCAAACTGAAAATGCAATTCATATTGACTTCTCCAGTCTCAAAATGATTCAACTCCCTGAATAGAATCCCTCACAACAACACAAATATGCATAACAGCTGTTGTCTCAATCACACCTGATGCAACTAATCAAGGGCTTCATTAGTTGCACCAGGTGTGATTGATTAAGATGCATCAAATGTGATTGAGCTGGAACACATGAAATACCTGAACTGGCTAGGGGTTTGTTGAGTGTCATGTCAAAGGAATGGTCCAATACATACTTGGTCCCTATTGTCTCTCATACATACTTGGTCCATATTGTCTCTCATACATACTTGGTCCCTATTGTCTCTCATACATACTTGGTCCCTATTGTCTCTCATACATA
>JACXGM010022566.1:0-16639 GCA_016801145.1 Umbra pygmaea | reverse complement strand
GGTTAGAATTAAGGTTAGGGTTAACATTACAAAAACCGACAATCGCGTGTCTGCATGACGCACGCAATTGTAGAACAAAACACACAAAGTGCCAGTCTGGATTTGAACTCGCGAACACTGGCATGCAAGTCGCGGATTTATACGCCCGTCCACCATCCCCGACCTCCGCCCTAGCAAAAACTATGCTATTTACATGCTATGTCATGATCTACTAATGTTCATATTGAACGTTATTCGAGTGTTCAATTTAGTTCCCTACAAACGTAATTGACCCTCTCATACGTTCATATTTGACTAATTTCGGTTTTACAAAATAGTTCCCTCAGAACGTATTTAATGTGATTTAGGGCTGGTACTTTCATGTTACTCCACTATTAAGGAGGGGAGGGAGGGAAGGTTAACTGATTGAGAATATGTTTTGATGGACAGACATACTTTACTTTGCCAAGGTTCAATAAAAATATAATTTAGAGTATTGTGAGAGCCTGATGCAAAACACTTTTAAGAGAACATGTAAACCTTGCCACAACTAAGGTCCAATATTAATGATTTTATCCCTCCTACAAATGTTATTCTTATGTACCGGTACACTAAAAGGATAGGCAGTCATTATTGAGGATTTATTACAAGTATTAGTTAATACATAGTCTAATCTGCCACCATTTACTTTCTCTTATTTCAGAGTTATGTGAATCATGGCACTCATGATCGATTCAGAAGACAACTGGTCAAAGACAAAACAAACAAGAGCAAAATAATGTGATGTTCTATAATGTGGAATGAATATCTAAGGCGTTGCAAAGCTCACTCATTATCACAAATAATGAAATTATATAAGGAAATGAGAGAGATCTTGTTGTGGTGATATTGCCTTTCCCGTATTACATAGCTGAAATCATAATATTTTCTAGTTGCTTTCATTTGGGATACAATTGCAACTGGCATGCAATTTATTCAAGGATGAGGGAATAAGAGAAAGTGACATTTGTTGATATGGGATATTCATTAAATGACTTTTTTGTTATTATTGCACCCAAATTGAAAATAAAAATACAATAACGTGGTGCATTACATGGCAATGACACAAATGACGGTTCCCTTGTTTGGCCTTCAAGTTGAGACCTGGGAATAATGATTAGGTTGAAATTGCTTTTGACGTCATGCAGTGTCGGTGGCTGTTCTTCTTCTAATGGTTAATATCTCTATTATCATGGTGTATAAACAAACCCCGGCCTATCTTCCTTGCCACAATGCTTTTTGGCTGCAAAATGACAACTGCTTTTGGGTCAACTTCAGCTAAAATCTTAAATAATTACTGATGTCTGCCTGGGCTAAATCAATTTCTGCTCAAGAAGCCTAAATCTGAACTAATGTTTGTAGACCAATACAGAAATTAACATTGTTGAATCCAAGGCTGAGTCAGCCCAGATATTTAAAAGTTACAGAAACTTACAAAAGATGACAAAACAAAAAAAACACATCCAAAGTAATTTGTCTGGCTCCAAACACTTAATGGTTACTGTGCAATATAGTCCCATAACATAAAAAGACAAAGGTCATTCTCACCTAGTTTCCTTTCCCTCATTTATATGGATCTAGAGGTCTTAAAAAACAGGAATGGTCTATTAAATGCATTGCAAATGTAACAAGGCTCTAATTTAACTGACATTTTTGTTCAATATCAGTGCAGGAAGAAACAATAAAAAAAAATTGGACTGGCAGACTGATCACAGGTTATCATCATTGGCTTTTAACATTGGAAATGTGCAATGCTGCTACAGTTTATTTACTAGGACTGATGAATAATATAGCTCCAATAACTGTATTTTAAAAGTAAAGCCAAGTAAACACTGTTGCAGCCAGAAAGAATTGGCACTTTTCTCCAACATGGATGGCCATTAGAGATCCTTGCTAAAGATTGTACAGTCCTTGAGCAGAGGCTTTTTTTCACCAAAGTTTTTGGTGTGACAAAAGGGGATGTTCAAGTACAATAAAGTTAGCCCAAAGTCCATGCATTGAAATGCATTTCCAAAGATCTTACTGAAGTGTTAAATTTATGTCACAAATGTAACAGCTAATCAAATGTAACATTGACTTTGCCTGGAGCTCATTCATGGGGCAGCGCAAATTGGTACAGCACTGCCTGGGATAAGGGAGTAAAAAAGGCAAACTAACATGCCTTGATACACTGCTTTCCAGCAACTCCTGGTGTGCAGAGCAGGCGGCTGTGTATTCAATCGTGAAAGTATAGTAGGGGAATATGTAATCCTTCCCCATGTGTACTGACTAAAGGCTTTCACGTGTAATGGGCAGAAAGTAGGTTATGCCATTTCTGATATTAAAATACTTTTATTTTTTAAAGTTATATATATTTGTTAAAATCAAACAATGACTATTCATAAACAAAACTGTAAATTATTTAAATGCATGACTGACAAAACATTTCAAAATGTTTATCAAAATGAAAAGCATTTTAATTGGCATTATTAACTAAACTGAAATGTTTTCAAAACCTTTATTTTTCAACGGCCCAAAAGCCAAAACCAAGGAGGTCCAGTAATAGTTCTGCAGGTGCACAGTGAGTGGAAACCAGCAAGTGAACAGAATTTAGTGGGAAATAATTTGGCCCACATCTCATCCCAAAAAATGGGAGCATGTCTGTATCTCCTCAAAGCACCACAGCCACAATCAACCACATCCAAACACACAGACATTCATACAATAACCATACATCCTAGTCCATTCCAATAAACTGATGAAGAACCATGTCAAATCTCGTAACTAAATTGTGATGTCATACTTAATCGTATGGTAAAATATAATGTGGGCATACAAGAGCAATTACTAATCGCATTGTCATTGGCAACTGCATTCACAGCAAGTTGTTGGAGCAATTTGGCCGAATGGGGATTAGAGAATAGTGGTGCCATATATTCCCACAAAGCCCTTTGCTGGAGTAAGAGACATGCTGCGTCACCCATTCTCCCATTCCAGGCACCACTTACAAAGCAGCGGACTACCCACTCGCCAAAGAACAAGCCAAGTTTAATGTGAACTTGCCACGCCTGCAAAAGCTATCGCAGTGACATTCATTTTGCACTCTGCAGCAACTGCATTCACATATTAGTGGGCATTAACAGTATTGTACATTAAATTATATTCAAGAAATGTGTGCAACCAAAGTTTTTGTAATACAACAGACCCTTTCATGTGCCAAAATGTGAAATTATGCTGCTGGCAATTTCAAACTATCCATCTTATTTAAAAGCAATAATTCTGATAACATATAATTACAATTGACCCTGCCATTGCCCTCTGGTGCCATCTATTGAAGAATAAATACATAATTTTATCAGACCTCCCTATTCTCTAGCTCCCACCCACAACCCTAAATTATGGCACTGTCTTTGATAGTCTTCCTCTCACTCTACCGCTGTTTGTCAGTCACTGTCTATATATCCCCCGTTCATTCAATCAGGCACGCGCATACACGCACACACGCACACGCGCGCGCACACACACACACACACACTTCTCGTACGGACAGCAGGCATGCAATTTACTTTTAGAATACCTGTTGAAAGGTGGCAATATTTTATTAACTGGAGCATACAAATCTATCTGCATTACTCAATTCAGTACACTATTTAGGTGGACATGCACATGTTGAATCACAGACCACCAATCATTTGCACAACGCATGACAGAACAAGTATAAGCTACCTGAGAAACTCAACTTCTCTCAATTCGAAAACGGAGCGACATAATCTAAAAGATGAATTTATTGCTTATATAACCAAAAGATGACTCTAAACCCGAGTGTCTCACTAGCGATTTACAAAGCAAATACGAGCCATAGACAATTAATTACCTTCTTTTAGAACGTGCGAGTGAATGAGAAGAATAACAAAACAGCAAATTGTCGCTCCTGCTAATGCCCACGCTAGTCGGAGGAGCTGCATCGTTCAGAAAAAAGTCAAAAATAACCGACGGAGCGCACGGTCTTCAGCACTCTAGGGCTATAATGACAAATCCATGCTGATAACGCAGCAGTGTTATAAAAAAAACACAAAAATAGTCCTTTGGCAATCCACTAACGTTACTCTGTGGTCTTGCATTCAATATACAAAACGGGTACAATCCATGAGAGAGAAAATCCATTCAATAGCAAAATAATGCAACCTTTTCGGTATTAAGAAATAGTAGAGAGAAAAGTTCAAGTCTTTGACCATCATTCACATAATTTCAAGTGACGAATTTTCTCTGGCACTTAAACTGCTTGTCACCGCAAATTCTTATCTGAGCTTCGAGCACAGTGACTCGGCGTGCCACACACTCCGGATGCCTATGATATGAGACGGCTGCGCCACCGGACCACTTTGCAGCAATTCCGTAAAATTAATTTTGTCTCGATATTTTCCGCATGAGACAGATCACTAACTAGACAGTGGCTGGTTTGGAATACGTCCATCTTCGCTGTCTCCTTAGATATATCTTCGTCTTGTTTCCATTTGGACCCTTTTGCATTGTTCTTAACACGATCTTCCTAGTAGCTCATATCCTTCAAATTGATAATTTCTTAAATTTGAACTACATTAAATGCGACCTAACCGTTGAGTAGCCTATCAGGTTCAGGTCAATAATGCAACGCAACTGATAACTTGTGAAATAAATTATAGGCAGCTATGAGACATTGCGGCGTCACTGGACTGATCAATGTAACCTACCAATACCTCTCGAGATTGCTCTCGTTCCACCGCAGCTACTCGAGCGACTTTCACCGTTCTATACGTTACGTCACAGCCACTTCAAGTGTTTATCTCCAGGTTATTCCACAGGCTGTTTACTGTTGAGGGCAAACTGGGGGACAATTGAGTGTAGGCCTAACTAGGCTACATCTTCCATTTTGCGCAAAGTTCTATATGTTCTGTAAATAGGTTATAATGGAATGTGGGTCTGTATAATTATTTGTAGAATTATAGTCTAATTTAATTAATATCCCTGTTTATCTTCGCATGTACAGTATAGTACTGTAAGACTGCATGAACAGATTCGCGCTACAGTACATGCAGAGCTAATCCTGCCCAGATTGTGTGCATTCATGCGTTATGCACATAAAACGCGCCTGACAAAATTAGGCGAATGCAGAAGAGAAAAATGTCCCCATTTTCACATTAAGAAGACCTCGCACTATGTGGGTAGACTTAGAGAGTTATTAGGTAAACAAAATTGATATTCTGTAGTTTCCAACAAAAACATATAGGATGCTCCTACACTTACAATGACAACCTAGGTTGAACCCCTATAAAATATTTTGTTCATAAAACCTGGATTTGGGGATACATTGTCTTTAAATACCAAAATATGACTTTTGTAAATGCCCAGATCTGATTGCAGGTGTTATTGTTTTGAAAATGCTCCATTGAATAGACTGTTTGCACAATTATTAGGCAAGTCAGTGTTTTTATCATATCTTCATTATTATGCATATGTTCCAACTCCAAGCTGTATAAACTGGAATGCTAATTGGATTTAAGCATATCAGGTGATGTGTATTTGTGTAATGAGGGAGGGTGTTGCCTAAGGAGATCAACACACAAGGTGTGCATACTTATTATGGGCCAAAAAATAGATTAACCGGTAACTGACTAAGAAAATAAAAATGTACAAATATTATACACTATGTACACAATTATTAGGGTTGTTGTTTTCCTGGGGAAAGACAACTTAATAATTGTGCACACAGTGTATATCATCTTTGTATTATTCCAATAGTGTTTATTGATCAATAGGTGGGTCTACCCAAATTGTTGCAAAACAAGATGACCTTTAAAAGTTGTAATCATTGAGATGCATTTTGAATTGTTTTTAAATAACTTTTATTTAATTTTTACTGTTATTTAGCTAGAAATATTAATAAAGAACCAGTTTTTATTTACAGCAACCCCCTATAGGCAAATTTGGTTAACTGTCTTGGCCGTAGACAGAAAGTGTTCATGTTTGGGGATTAGAAACATTCAGATGCCCTAATCACTAACATAAAATAGCTTTTTCCTTTATAAATGTGTATTTAATTTTCAATAAAATATTTTATGACCTCCAGAACATTTTTGTATAACTTGAAAATTCATGATGTCAAAGAGCGTCATTTTTACACATGATTTTGACCACACTGACAGTGTCCAGACAAACACACACAGTTTTTCCAAACTTTTTACAGACCCGAGACCTAACTATAACCCTGAAATCCCTATTATTTAGCCCTAGTAAGTCCACACATGTACACAGGTATTCATACACAACATGAATATATATACCAATGCCGAAAACGTGCATATCTGCTAATGTTTCTGTTAATTTTCTATCCACAGCTACCACTATTTACTTTTACATTTACATTTGAATCACTTATCCAGAGCAATATATGTGAAACAACCACAACTTATTAGTAAGAACATTCACCATATGAAACAATGAATAGTCAAAAACTGTGCTAGAAAATATCAGTAACAGACAATATATATGAAACTTTGCCTTCGTATGAGCCATACAAGTCTTGAACCATGGGCAGTGGGATATTGAACCATTCTTCAAGAAGAAAAGCCTCTAATTTGAAGGAGGTGGAAATCTAATTTTCACTCTGTTTTGCACTTTCCAGTGGGCTCATTAGTCAAGCGTGGGTACATGCGTGAACCATGCATTGTGATAAATTCTATGCAAATTATTGGATTTATGAATATGAAAGTTTGATTGAGAATGTTAGTAAATCTATGCACGGCCATGACCATGCATAGGCAGTAGGCACAATGAAAAGTGGTGGAAGGGAGCTGCTTCTGAAATGTAGAGTTGTAATGTGGAATATTTTCTTTTATTGCATGAATTAATAATTTAATGTCCTGATGTACATTTTTCTGTAATGTTCCATTTGTAGGTAATGTTCCTCTCAACTATGTTATTTTAAGTCATTTGACCAGGTTCAATTATAGAAGTGTAAAACCATTGTTGAATTATTACAACAGACTGAGATGGGAATTCGAACCTGAGACAAATCCTCAGATGAAAGATTTGTTATACACTGCATTCTACATAGAGCACATTTTTAAGAAATGAGATCATTTTGCAGAGTAATTACGGTGGCTCAGCAGGCTTTGTTTTGTTGTAAAAAAAATTAATGTATTTTAGAGAGACAAGATAGAAAATGTCTCTTCGGGTTAGTGCTACAGGCACTTTTCAGTAGGGTCATATCTCAACCAGAATGAGCGAATCGATACTTCATTGTATACTTTCCATGCACTATTGCTCATATTGCCCAAAAGTTTGGATGCATAATGACTTTGTTATATTAAATGTATACTGTACATTCCTAAAAACGATCAGAGGAATAGTTGGCACCCAGATTAACAGACTATGTGAACAGAACAGCCTTCCACTCAATGTACCAGTGATAGGTGTAAAATCCGACAGGTGGAATGAATGACAAATTTATTCAGTAGAACACATTTTATGGCATTCATTTTGTGACTAGGCTACATTAGGGAGCTACAGTATAAAGGATTCGATGCCTATTGGTGATAGTAATATGTTCATTTGAAGAACAGCATAGTTCCCAAAACAAAAGACATTAGTCCTCTCCTCAGCGAAGTTTGACTTTTCACCAGTCAAGCGAGTTGTAACGTTCTGCTGATGGTATATTGAGCCAGTATGCAGGAGTCTTCTGTCATCATGATTTATGAAACACAACAGGGAATAACAAACATAACCGTAGCTTTCCGGAGGAGTTGACAAACAGGAATAGAGCAGGACAACGGAGGCATTGACGCCGTATAGATGCGATGACTACGTACATAATGTACACCTGTCTCTACATTCCATAATACATTTACCTACGGCACATGGTAAAATATATGTATATATACAGTGGTGGGCTGTCAGGGCCTGCAAGGTCTTCTCTGCAGGCCCAAAGATAGTCAGAATCAGAAATGTATTTTTGTACTTAAAATATTTTTCATTAACAGTATATATATTTTACAAAGTTCATTTCAATTTGTCTATAAGGTAATTTCATTGGTACAGTACGTTCTTTTTAGTTGCCTTGCTTTTAGCGCAGCTCATATAAATGAAAGCTTTTATCCAATAAGATTTTTTCATCTGTGATATTTCTGGGTGGACTGGGGCATTCAGAATTCCGAGTGAATACCGTCTGCTGTTGAAGCCCATCAGGACCATGTTGTTGATTGTCATATTTTTAACCAATCAGATTTCGACTTTACCATGTTGGGTGTGTTCTTTGACCAACTAAAGCGTTTCTGCAAGCCTTACGTCAGCATTGTTTCTGTTGCTGATAGAGGAGTGGCAGTTCAATAAAGTTCAATAAAAAAAATGTACAAAAAACTTTGCCATTCGAACAAGAACTAGCTTACACCCGTCTCAGATTTCTTTAAACTTTCAATTTTTAGATTGTTAGATTTTTTACTTATAGCAGTAGATGGCTTTTTTAGCAGTAGATGGAGGTGAAGAAGTAGCTTTGGTGGCAAATATAGGACTGGGCAGGATCGACTCTCAGCACTGGGCTTCATCTTTTATTGGAACTTAACGCAAAGATGTGCTGTACTACCGCGTCATAGAAGTCTTTTTAAAAAAGAAAGGAGGACGGACTTTGTTTTCAAATAATGAGCAGCTTTGGTGAGTTTGATGGATTTTAATATATTTTTACTAGCAGGGTCTTAACGGTTCTTAACAAGGCTTAGTGCATGTACTGTTTTTGTATTCAAGCAGGGGGAGATAAACAGACACACTTCATCCTGGCGCCAGGCCTGTTAGTACTTGTTAATTATTACTGCTTGCTTGTTTTAGATCACTACTGGTGTGAAGCATGTTCAGATCGTATATATATAAGGTCTATGGTTCAGATTCAGTTGTCTAGCGAGCTGTGCTTTTAGTGTGTGGTAAACCTGCATGTGCGTTTAATCCGCAGCTTTTCTGCAATCTCTGGGGAAGTCTGTTGAATCCTGATTGTTCCTTCTGGCATTTTTGCATGTTTGTGGTGTTGTGACTGAGTGTTGTGAGTTAGATGTTGTTTAATTGGTTAGGACATTGATTTTGGCTATCCGATGGCTACAATATGTGTAATGCGACATCCTGTCATAGTGCATAATAGTGGTACATTCTTATGGTTTCACTCATGTTGGGTCAATTAGTGTATTTTAAGTCTCATAGGTGTTGAGCCTCGTGTTGAATAACCTTTATCGAGTGGAATAAACATATCTTCACTATAAATATGGGGTGGTTATGCCGAATGACAATAACCTATAGCCCTAGAATGTCATTTTGAGGTTAATATAATGCGTTTTACTTTCGGGAAGATGGTGAAGGCCTAGGTGTAAAATGCACGGCCCGCCACTGTATATATGTATATATATATATATATATATCAGTGGTGGGCCGTCAGGGCCTGCAAGGCCTTCTCTGCAGGCCCAAAGATAATCAGAAATGTATTTTTGTACTTCGAGTGTGGTTTGGTGGCATGGCACTGTCCATTGGCACACGCATGCTGGATCTGTCGCTCCCCGCATCCTCTAGGTTTCTGCATAGCTCATCTAAATAAAGGGATCACCAAGGAAATCTCTCTCTCTCTATTTCGCTTTGGGTGCTGCAGCCAGGACTGTAACTGGCCGACCAGCCTTCAAATTAAAATATAATGGCCAGTCCGTCCCGGGCAGATGGAATAGGTGACTGAAGTAGCCTCCCCACTTGCTAGGCTGGAGAAGTGGCAGGCTGGAGAACTGATGACCCGGGCTGATGGAAGGTGCCTGGGCAGGAGTATACATCCTCCATAAACCCCTCAAAGCTCCCCAAATCTTTTTTTAGCGAGAGCAAGGGGTCTTTTCCTGAGCTTCTCCCTCGAGCTGTCCTAGAAGGCATGGACAGCGTGAACTTCTGCGACCTCCATCATTTAGGTGCGTCATTGGAGCAGCACAACAGATGCATATACTGTAGCCTACTATACACTAATGCAGTATAGGCACGATTACTACATATATAGTGTATGCCTGGCTCTACATTACATAATACAACTACCAAAACACATATGTGGTGAAGCCACTACTGGTAAAATATATACAGTGTATAATAATGAGCAAAGGCCAACCAAAGGCCAACCAAAGGCTAAACAAAGGCTAAATGGTTGTGGATTTTCAATCACAGAGAATTCCAGAATAATGAAAAGGCCATGTGGCATAATAACTACAAATGTAAACAACTGGATTAGAATAACATACAGTACAACTTATATTACTCACCAATCTTAAATGGGAATGGCCATTCCATACACGGACCCATCTCCTCTGTGCGTGGAGAGCTTGCAGAGTCAGTAATCTATTCTGTGTTACTTACTCTGCAAATCTCTTCCAAAGCATCAATAATGTTGATTTTCCTCATTTTCGAAAAAGCTTTTAGACCTTTGCGAGACATTTTATAAAAGCTTTAACATGAACAAAGTCGAAAAACAATAAATATATTTTGTGTCTGGAACACCGCCCGCAAGACACTGTGTAAAAGTCTGGATTCGTGGACACGAGTGCCGCAGTTACACATCCTTTCAGTTTATGTTGTTTTTGGCTTACAAAAATCAACCAAATATGCCTGAAAAGCTCAGCTCATTGGCTGTCTACCTAGGTTAAATTCAGATGGTTCGGTTATGATTTGATGGATTTACTGTCAATCAACTGAGTGCCGTTCTGGTGAATTAGCACAACCCAGATGTAAATAGACGCAAGCTATGTTCACATATCATAATACTGTCATTATGCTTTCCAGGTGTTTAGAAATATGAATCAGATGTCTGCGAACATCTAGATAGCCTGGGGATTCCGAATCATATAAAAGTCAGGAACACTGTTTTGAAGGTCGAAAGACTGGAAATATTTTGTGATAGTTGAAGTGATAGTTTGTAAACAATGCGGTTCGCGTTAGATTGACTTTTTTATTGTTTTCACATAACAAATGGATCATACCAACGAAAACAATGCTCCATTTCATTGCCAGGACCCTTTGGATGATGAATCAGAAAAAGATGACTGTAAGTACATATGTTTTTGTTTGTCGGACGTGGATGTATTAGCTGATGTATTCGCTGAACAAACAAGTTTGTTTACAATGCATTCATGTCACATTATTACTTGGCTTTTTTTTACATTTGTGTGTTTCTAAGTTTTCTTTACATGTCAGACATGTATATGCAGAGTAAAATCTAAACTTGTTAGCAGTGATCCTAATCCACCTTTATGTTGTTATCCAAACTGTCCCGCTGGTGGCATGCATCTTTAAGAGGTTAAAGCAGAAGAGAAACATTTACAGAAACACTAATTATGGAACAGGGATCAGCTGATGATAATTGGTGAAGTAACAAGACAGAGACAAGTGCAGTGAGTAATGGAGTTATGTCCATGGCTGATCACAGGTGGTGCTAACTCATCCTGTGGCTAGTCCCATCCAATTAATTAAAATTACAATTTCAACATGCCCTGGATTTCTTTTCATTACCTGGCTTCACTGAACCTAACATTTGCAATCTAGATAAGAGATGTCACGACGGTGGTTATCAAGTCATTAAATCAACCCAGGGTTTTCCAATGTAGTGACGAGGGCGTTCACACAAAAGTGTCTGCACCATCAGACCAATCGCAGACACAAATCTATGAGAGCTGCATATTTCGCTCAACTGTAGTAAATTTTAATTTTAGAGAAATATGAAGAGAATAAAAATATAATCCAGACATAAAACAGGAAGGAAAGCAGGGAAAAAAATTCCAGTGTATTTATAAATGCCTCAGGTTCATCGATATCACTGACTATAATGACAATTGTGTATTCCATTAAACCAATGTGTTGCTTAATGCTGATCGTGTATAACAATTTTATTTATCGTATTCTTTAATTTGCAACCCTGACAGTGTTAAACTAAAATAATGCACAGGGTATGTAAATTAATCAATGTCCAAATACTTGTTTGTTCAACAAGTTCTGTAGGAGTAAATAGTAAATGTAAATACTGTATCTACAGTGAAATGGGATACATTGGGATACACACAACAGCAACATATTAAACAGACCATACATTAAAATACCTGTCACAAACAAACGCAACACTATGCATGAAGTATGTGGAACTGTAAGCGCAATACTTGTATGTATTGCACTGCACTCTCTTGTATACTGTCATTGACTGCACTGGCACATACAGCTCAAGAAGCTGACAAAGACACGTCACTCCCTCTGCTGAGAATCTTTATATTTCATAAAGATTCTCATCAGAGACAGCCAATGGCGACTCCCAGAATGGTGACCCATTTTTCAGTTGAGAATTGATTGGTCAGTAGGCGGTGCTTTTGTTTGGGTTAATCGGTTAGCACAACTATAACCTGCTCCGGAGCAGGTTATGTTTGCAGCATAAGTTACCATGGCGATGTAACCCGATAACAGGTGACCCAACGTCGTGATACTAAAAAACCCATGGTTAAACCTGAAGTTACCTTGCTAACCACAAATCTTGCTTCGTAGTATAGGCCCTTGGTCATGACACAATTAAACACTTGTGTTACAAATAAATCATGCACTCAACATGTTTCATTATATAGCATACTTTTGTCAAGTTCAGAAATATTGTTGATTGCATCATAAATGTAATGTATCTGAATGTTTCCCACAAGCTTAAGGGGATGATGTTCCGAGCCATACAGAGCAGGGAAGTGGCAGTTTCCAGGGAAGGGGAACTGGGAAACGTTACACCCCTGGTCTGACAAAAGTAGTAAACAAAAGTTAAAAACAATCCTGACAAAATGTAATTATTTACAAATGATTAAAGGGCCCACTAGAATAACAAGGCAGACCAAGACCCTTGTTGACATGGCATTTACTAACAAATCAGAACGTATAACAAGGACGTATAATCTGATAACAGGTCTCTCAGACCACAACATGATTCTGACAGTTAGAAAACTGACTAGAAAACGGCTACAGTATTTTGGTAAATTGGGTTGTGATCAAATAAAATGGATCATTCCTGAAGCTAAAACTGTGCAGTTGGAAAGAGAACTTAATAACTTAAATTGGGAGCAGATCATGGCTGTGGACGATGTAGATGAATGCTGTAATTCCATGACTACAGCTATCACAGGACTAATAGAAAAATGTACAAAAGAAAAAAGGTGTACCCGGAAAAAAACTACTATACCATGGATAAGTAATGACATCAGAAAACTTATGAAGAAGAGAGATTTGGCTCTGAAAAAATCATTATGCTCAAAGATGAATACTGATCTTTTAAATTATAAAAGTTTAAGGAATAACGTGGTACTAGAACTACGTAAACCAAAGGCTTCTTATTATACTCAACTTATTGGCAATGCTAAGGGCAACAATGATTCCTTCTGGAAACATCTAAACAATCTGACTAATAAAACAAATAAACACAAAGGGATAAAGGAACTTACCATAAATGAAAAGAATATAAATAATAGTGCCACTATGTCTAATGAATTTAACTCATATCTTGTGCATTCAGTAGAACTAACAAAAGATTTTGAGTCCAGAGATTTTAAGTATTCAACTGGAATGACTTCAGCAGATTCCTTTTATATTAAAGAGGTTCAGGAGACAAACGTCATAGAAATTATTAACAAATTGTCCAATTCCAAATCAAATGATATCTATAATATGAATAGTTAATAAAAAAAAAGTAGAACTGTGTTAGTCAAACCACTGACACATATTGTCAATCTTTCTATAAGAATTTATACATTTCCTTTAGGATGGAAAAAAGCAATAATTGTGCCAGTGTTTAAATCAGGACATCAGGGCCCGTATTCATAAAGATTCTAAGAATCCTCTTAGAAAACTCCTAATATAGCTTAAAAACTTTTACGTAGGAGTCTTAGCTTAAGAGCGATTCCAGACCAATCTAAGAGCAACTCTGAGCAAGGAAAAGACAAAAACTGTCATCTTAGTGAGGAGGCGGGGCTGACCCTGTTGCTATGTATGACACAATCTTTTGAAGACTGTGATTGGTTGGAAAAAACTGAGCGATTTTAAGTATTCCGTGAAACTGTCACGGATTTAGAAGTTAAGGATCCGAGGCAGTTTCACAGAATTTTAGGCCATTCCGTGAAACTGCCACAGAGTTTGAAGTTAAGTGTCCGTGCTAGTATCAGGTATTTCGGAGATCACGTTAAATAATTCGGATGTGGGTTCCATCAATTGTTCCGACTACAAGGCTGCTATATTCATAAATTCATTTTTTTATGCCTGCAAGGTGGGAATGTCCAGTGTAAAGGAAATGCACTGCGACACAATAAGAGGTTCTGAAAGTGCTGTAACTGTTTGTGTGATCACTCTACTTACAGAAGGTTGTGACAGACCCAAATCATCACTGCTACATTGTTGCATTTTCCCAGTTGCCAAATATCTTAATGTAGTGATTACTTTCATTTCTGGCAATATGACATTTCTGCGCTGTGTCGGAGATGTTAGCGTTTCTCTAATAAGATTGGTCACAAACATGATACCTCCACGATCTAATCTATAGCGTCTTATTGATTCACTGTCATCCATTGTCTGCAACACATTTCTTCTCCCTCTTCGTAATTCTGCCGTTTTCTCCTCTACTGAAGGAACTCTTAAGCCTCGTAAAAGTCCTTGTCTGTACTCCTACCAATTTTGGCCTTAGGACCTCTTTTAAGAGTTAAGATGCTTTCTGAATTACTTTTTTCTTTACTAGGATTTTTTTTTAATTTTAAGAGTAAACGATCACATTTCTAAGAATTTTCTTAGAATTTTCTTACTAGGAGCTACTCATTGCATTAAGATTCTTTATGAATACGGGCCCAGGACTCTATGTGTAACTACCGTCCCATATCTTTTTTACCTATTTTATCAAAAGTAATTGAGAAAGTTGTAGCAGCACAACTAACTGACTACTTAGAAGCCAGGCAGCTCCTCCACCCACAGCAGTTTGGCTTTAGATTGGGTTATTTTATTGAAAATGTGAAAAAATCCCTGGATAGGGGTGATGTGGTGGGAGCTGTATTCCTTGACCTCAAAAAAGCTTTCGATACAGTCAACCATAGTTTGCTTTTAACTAAAATGTCATCTTTTAATTTCTCTACTGAGACAGTACATTGGTTTGCATCCTATCTTCAGGCTAGAATACAGTGTGTTAAAGTTGCACAGGAAACTAAATTTTACAAACACAGTCTCCATGTGTTTCTCTATTAAGAATCTTGATCTAAGTGAAAGATTCAATATTAACTTACATAATGAAAAAATTAACTCCGTTACAGAATTTAAATATCTTGGATTGGTTAAAGACCCTCAACTTAAATTTGCGAAACATTAAAAAAAATCTCTACAACAATACAATTTACTGTTTAAATTAATCAGAAAATACATACCAAACCAGGCAGCCCTGCTGTACATGCATGCTATGGTCTTATCACATATTTCATACTGCATGACAGTTTGGGCGCAGGCAGCTCTGTCTGCAACAAAACATATTGGTTCACTTTACAATCGTGCAATAAAAATTATGGACAAGAATCCAATCCGATATCATCATTGTCACATCCTCAAGAAATATAACATATTAAGCTTTGATACCTTCAGTAATTTATGTTTTCTTAAATTATTTTATAAGTGTATTAATAATTTAGCACCCGAGCCACTTAGTAAATTTGTTCAAATACAGAACAGCAAAAGAGTTACCAGAAGAACCACAAATCATAACTGTGTAATACCATACTGCAGGACAAGCCTCGCAAAGACAGCTTTCTCTGTTAAGAGCTGTAAGCTTTAAAACTCGTTACCAACTGACATTAAGAGCATATCTGATATCTGACTTGAAGGAATTTACTCCCAGGCTTAAGTTTATTTATTTATTTAACCTTTATTTAACCAGGTGGGCACGGTGAGAACAATTTCTCATTTAAAACGGCGACCTGGCCAAGATAAGGCAAAAAGATAAGGCAAAAGTTGTGGCTAAAGACAAATCAAAACTGTACGCTTTTTTAAATAATGTCATTTTTCTGGTTGTGTGAGTTAGGGAGTGAGTGTATGTTTAAAGAAATGTGAATGTTTTTGACTGTATGTCATTGTGGTTTAATGTATTTAGAAAAGCCCAACCAGGGACAGAAGTTGAAAATTAGCATTAGCTATAAACTCTATATGCTGCGCATCAGTTGCAGGCTTTGTTTTGTAACTATGTTGGATTGCATTGTCCCTGTCAAATAAACAAAATGAATGAAAAGGAGCAGGATGACAATGAAGACCAGCAGGAGTCAAGGGGCTGGTGTATGGATAAGGCAGGTGAGAGGAGTAGTGACTGGGGGCTGCTAGCTAAGGGCGCCTGCTCACTGCGGCAACTCCTGGCGATCCTTTGCAACTTTGTCACGAAAGCATTTAGCACCTCTGTGGGAGGTAGCAACTTCTTACGTCGAGTCTGTGTTCACATTGCGGCAATTGTTTACCAGACACTACCGACTTTTTGTTTTGCATATGCGCTAACTCTCCGGCCCACTAGATGGCAGATGCAAACACATGAAAATAAACACAAGACCCTCTTATTAAAAGTAGCTACCACAGAACCAGT